>ML376546.1:0-11406 GCA_005239525.1 Nicotiana knightiana | reverse complement strand
TCCAAGAACTTTTTGTACTGTTCATCCTTTTGGTATTTGGCCAGCCTCTGAGGGGATGGAGCTAGCGGTCTCTTTTTCCCAGTGATTTGGTACTTTTATTTATCAGCCACCACCTCAACTACCGGCTTATGGGCTATCTCCACTTCTTTTTCAGTCTCACTCTGTGCACTGGGTTCTCCTTCAGTAGGTTGCACTGTTACCTTGGTCAAGTTTGTTGAATCATCAAGTTCAATCGGCATGGGTACAAGTGTCTCGGCCTGTCTGCTTTCACGAGCTCTCTCCAGTTCAAAGTTTAAGTCTCTACCACTGCGGAGAGTCACTGTCATCAGCTGCCTTGGGCCCTGTTCCATTGGAATTACCTGAGTATCTGCAGGTAAAGTTCCAGGAGGACGATTGTTCACTGCCATAGATATCTGGCCCAACTGTACTTCAATATTTTTAATAGCTGCATCATGTACATCTACTCTCTCACTGATTTTGGCATTTGACCCAATAACCTGCTGCATCATAGCTTCTAACCTGGAAAATCCATTTTCTTGATTTCCCCCCTATTGATGCTGAGGAGGGTAGTATGCTTGTTGATTCTGATGGTTATACCCTTGTGGCCTCCGATACAGTGCTGCATTACCTTGTTGTCCCCTGACAACCATATTTCCACTGTTCTGATGTTGGTGGGGTGGTCTATATGGTTGAACTTGCTGACCCTAGTTCTGCCCCCCTTGTCTCTGGCTTCCATAATTCGACACATAATTCATATTTTTTGTGTAAGAAGGGTGATGACATTCTGCATTCCAGTGATTACCAAGTGGTTGACTAATGCAAGATGTGCATAATCCCCCATTGGTTGTGTCTACGATGTGTACCTGCTGCTTTTGTCCTGATTCTTCCACCTTCTTAGTAAGTATACTCATCTGTGTTATCAAGGTGGCCACGTTCTCTGCAATAGAATTAGATGGATCGAATGGCACTGAGTGAACTACAGGAGTAATGGGTGCATTCCTTGTTGTCCATCCTGAATTCTGTGCCATTTTATCAAGTAAGATTTGACTTTCTCTCCACGTTTTGCTCAAGAATGCTCCACCAGCCGAAGCATCAACATTTGCTTTAACAGTATCAGCCAAACCCATATAAAAACGCTGCCCCAACATTTGCTCTGGAATACCATAATGTGGACAGATAACCAGCATCCCTTTAAATCTTTCCCATGTCTCTTGTAAGGTTTCAACTGGTTTCTGTCAGAAGCTTAAGATTTCATCGATTTGTTAGGCAGTATTGTTAGGTGGATGAAACTTGTTAACGAATTGCTTAACTAAGTCCTCCCATGTGGTAATGGAATTGATGGGGAGTGAGTTTAGCCAAGTCTTAGCAGCACCAGTCACTGAGAATGGAAACAACAACAGTTTTATCTCCTCCTGAGTGACGTTAGGCTGCCTCTGTGGTTTGCAGATTGACAGGAAGTTTTTTAAGTGCTGCTGGGGGTCTTCAATGTATGACCCTGAGAATAGCCCTTTGTTCTACAATAAGTGCAGCATATTATTTGTTATCTGGAAGGACTCGGCCTGTATCTGAGGGACCAGTATCGTAGTGGCCAAATTCTCAGCTGTGGGTTGTGCCTAGTCATATAAGGGAGCCTATGCCCCTATTTGAGCGAATGGGTCTACCACATCATCCCCATTATTGTTCCGGTTGTGTGGATCTTCCATGTCAGTTTCAATTTGTTCAATTTGTGGTTGATGTTTCCTTTTTCGGTTGGTCCGGTTTAGGGCCTTGAAAACGTTCTCAGGGTCTGATAAAGCTTCAACTACTTCACCAGTCCTCGATGAGTTTCTAGGCATGCATCTGCAACACGTTAGCAAACGTTAAACTTTCAATGTAAAAATGAAAATTTAAAGAAAATTGACTATATTTCAGAATTTTGTATTTCTTCCAACTCAATTGATAATACCATTAATTCCCCAGCAACGGAACCAAAATTTGATCACACTCAACTATGTCTAATAAAAGACTAAACGGGCGTTGCAAATATAATCCGGGGTATTATGACCAGAGTCGATCCCACAGGAAATTTACGTATCAATCAAGTCTTTAGAATACGCAACTTTTACTCAATCAATTCTCTCAAGACTTTTTAATATAAATTGGTGATGTTTTACTAATTCTACTGACAATAATAATAACTAGCAATTACTAACAATGTGTTGTAAATAATGATGATAAAGGTCTAAGGTTATGGTTTCCCCCGTTGGTGAACTTACTTCTCGGATACTTCTTATAGTTTGATTAGTTGTCTCTATCAATCATGAACACTCTATCTACCATAAATCTCTCTCAAGTAATTATGATAATTTACTAGACGCACTCTCTCAAGTTACGCTAGCTAGATTGCATTACAGTTCACTTTAGATTGCACCCGAGGTATCGTTATCTCTAATCCAACCTCTAAACCCTCGGTTATGACTTTCGTCTATACTCTGGGAGTGGTGTTGTTCAAACAACTACCTAAATATGCACTCTCTCTCAAGTAGATACATAATAAATAGGAACAGCTAATTGAGGGCCCTTCAATCAACTACAACAAGAACGTAGTTGAACAAATAGAGATTAATCAACCAATCAAACTATATTAATACCACAATAGGTTTATCCCCCAACGGGTTCCACCAAAACCCTAGATTACGAAATTAGCTAATCATACTCATAAGAATCAAACCCAAAATAACTTGCATAATTGAACTACAAAATAATGAATAAAAGCTATAAAAATCAATGTTTGCTTCACTGAGTAGTAATCCACAAGTTTTTCGTTCACTTCAATGGCTTCCTACCTGTTCAAGTTGTGTTTTTGGGTCTATTTATAGTTTGGGATAAATCCTAAACATGTAGGAGACTTCTATTCCAACCGGGAAACACTTAAAACTCTTTAAACTCGGAATTGACCGGACCTCGGGACCCAGGCGTTTGGGCTCAAACACCCCCTTAAAGCTAGGGTAGGCCTGGCGTTAGGGCCCAAACGCCCCCCTAACGCTAGGGTCAACCTGGATTTAGGGTCCAAACGCCCCACTAACGCTAGGGATAGCTTGGCTTTAGGGGCCAAACGCCCGGCTAACGCCCCGGTGTTTCCTTTTCAACTCTTAAGCGTATTTTTGATGTATTTGCATCCATTTAGCTCGGTTTCCATCTCTAATGCACCTACACATGAAATAAACTCCATTATACACAAGTGTATTTTTATCATTAACGCACATAAAATGTAAGGCATATAACTTTTTAAACCATGAATTCTATCCACGCATCACCTCCCCTCTAAGGCAACCTCGACCTCCCCGGCCTCCACCTCGAGTTGTCTGAGAAGGTGGGGTAGCAGATGGGGCTGGAAGAATAGCTGGAGGACCCGGTGGAAGACGTAGAACCTGATAAGTCTGAGGTGGTGTACCCCTCCTAGCTCTGGGGAAATCTCTGATCACATGACGAGGGTCACCACATCCAAAACAACACCTCGGAGGACGTGGCGACTGCTATTGACTCTGAACTGGCCTGCATGACTGGCAAATGATAGCACCTCGAGCAGGAGGCACATGAGATACTGGTGGTGCATAATAAGGCTCATGAGGTCTAGGAGGAGCTGGAATACCACTGGCTGCTGGAAGGGCTGAATGAATGGGGCGACTCACAAAACCCCTACCATAGCGTGCAGCTGGTGCACGAACTCCCAAAAAATGATCAGTCTCTCTAGAACTCTTGGCCTCTCTCTCCTCCTTGTCCTGGGCTAACATACTCTCAATCCTCTGGGCAATACTCACGGCCTACTGGTAAGTGATATCTGTCTCCATCTCTCTGGCTATACTGGTCCGAATACTGGGGTGGAGTACCTCAATAAAGCGTCGAACCCTCTCTCTGACAGTGATAATCAAAGCTAGTGCATGGAGAGCCAAATCGTTGTAACAGACTGCATACTCTGACACAGTCATGGTACCCTGGCATAGCTGCTCAAACTCCGCATGCCAAGAATCCCTGAGGCTCTGAGGGACAAACTCAAGTAAAAACATCTCAGAGAATTGAGCCCAAGTAAGTGAGGCTGCCTCGTCCGGACTACTCATCTCAAAAGAACGCCACCATTGATAAGCTGCTCCCCTTAGCTGGAAAGCAGTGAAAGAAACCCCACTCGTCTCCAAGATACCCATAGTGCGGAGAATGCGATGACACTCCTCAAGAAAACCCAGAGCGTCATCTTAAGCTAATCTGCTGAACTCAGGTGGGTGGTACTTCTTGTACCTCTCAAGTCGGAGCTGCTCTGCCTCAGGTACAGCTACCCTAGACTCATGGTGAGTTGTAGTTGCTGGGGGAATAAGAATGTACTCTGGAACCTGCCCAATATGAACCCTCTGCTCAGGAGTACGGGCTGCGGGAGTCTGTATCCCTCCCCCGGCCTGTGATGTAGCTGGAGCTATCAGAAGTAGTCCTGCCTGAGACAGAGTACTGAAGGCACTCAAGAACTGAGCCAATGTCTCCTGGAGGGCTGGAGTAATAGTAGGGACCTCCTGTGCCCCACCAACTGTGGCTGCTAGGGGATCCTCTGCCTCTGCTTTAACCGGTGCTCGGGCTGCACCGCGTGTTCGTCCTTTGCCCCGGCCCCTGCCTCTGGTGGCTCTAACTGGGGGCTCGAGTGCCTGGTCATCAGTACGTCCAGTACAAGTACGAACTATCTGTAAGCAAGAATAGAATAAAGGTTAAGAATTTGATGACAATAACTATCACGATAAGGAATTCCAAAGAATTTGATTGTTTTTAATAGTTACATAGCCTCTCGAAGATAGATACAGACGTCTCTGCACTGATCCCCGAGACTCTAATAAATCGACTTGTGACTTTCGAATCCTATGAACCTAGACGCTCTGATACCAACTTTTCACGACCCGAATTACCCTCCGAACGGTATCGCGATGGCACCTAGTCTCTACGACTAGGTAAGCCTAAAATTTTGCGGAAATTAAGACAAAACAATAATAGAAACAGTAAAGAAGAAGCAATACCATAAATTTTTGTCGCTCGGCATTTACAGCTTTTACTTTCCCAAAACCCGGAACGTCACAAAGTCACAAACTCTGAACTACTGTAACTCTATACAAAGGAATAAGAAAGATGTATCTATATATCTCCTATATCTATACTGGAGTGGAAGGGGACTCATGAGATTCTGGGGACGTGGCAGAATTACCTCGCGGTCTCCTGAACAGCTACTAGGGTACTCCTAGCCACAGTGTTGTGTGCTGGTACCTGGATCTGCACATGGGAAAAACATGCGCAGGAACGGGCGTGAGTACTCCACATTCGGTACTCGGTAAGTGCCAAGCCTGACCCCAATCCAGTAGTGACGAGGTCAGGTTGAGTCTCTATTGAGTTTTAAAACAAGTTAGTTATAAATTTAAACAGTTAAATATAAATAAGAAATGATAAACAGGATTAATGGAAACTGGAAGAATTAATAACAGAAAGAGAGCCCTCGGCTCAACACAACATATATCTCAACAGTAAATATGCAATGCAGTACAAGGGAAAGCTCCCGGATCTCCGTCCGTAGTCCCAATTTAAATACGCAATACAGTACATAGGGAAAGCTCCCGGATCTCTGTCCGTAGTCCTAATTTAAATATGCAATGCAGTACAGGGGGAAAGCTCCCGGATCTCGGTCCGTAGTCCCAATTTAAATATGCAATGCATAAGTATGTCGGATACGGCTTAATTAAACAGTTCAGGAAAAACAACAGGCAAGAATAAAGTAAATTACCTAAGCATGGTGCAACTAATAGCAAATAAGAGGAAATCAAGTAAGGACAGGTAGGCATGCTTATTCTTAAGCTAACTACTCCGTTAAGACAACAAACAGTAATATAGGAATGAAAATGAATGATGCCATGGAAGGAAAAGTGTAATTTTAGCAACAATGACCCGTGTACGCACTCGTCACCTCACGTACACGGCATCCACGTAACAAAATCAGTATAAAAATGCCTAAGGGGAAGTCCCCGACACAGAGTTAGGCAAGTCACTTACCTTAAATGCACTAATCAACTCAATACCATGCTCTTGCCACGAGTATCCAACTTCGGGTGGCCCAAATCTAGACAATTTGATTGCATAGTGTAAATATCATTTCAAGGAAACAAAATAACTAATAATTTCGAAGTTAATACGCAATTAGTAAATTCACCCAAAAAGTCCCCCGGGCCCACGTCTCGGAAACGGATAAAAATTACAAATTTCGAACACCCATTCACTCACGAACTCACTCGAACAAGAATCATCAAAATCCGACGTCTAAATCTCCCTAAATCCTCATATTTCTACTTGGGGAAGTTTCATCCCAATTTCATGGTTTTTCATCCAAATTCATTGATTATATTGAGGAAATTGATAGAGATTAATGGTATACAAGTGAATTTAGGTTAGGAAACGTTACCTATGAATCTCCTCTTCGAAACCCACTGAAAATCGCCAAAACCCGAGCTCTAAATCATTTTTGGAGTTATGAATTTCAAACCCTCAAAATTTTGTATAAACAGTCCAGGGATACCGCACCTGCGACTCTTGGACCGCACGTGCGGAAAATCTATCGCAGGTGCGGAAAGTCACTTAACAGGGTTGGGACCGCACCTGCGGTCACTTGGCCCCATCTGCGGTCCCTCACCTGCGGAACACAGACCGCACCTGCGACCATTGGCAGCCCCTGCCTAAATTCCGCATCTATGAGCCCCAACTCCGCACTGCGTGTCCGCACCTGCGGTTCCCCATCCGTAGGTGCGGAACACCAGAACCAGCAATGGTTCAACCGTGTTCCAAGTTCCAAAATCACTCGTTGAGCCTCCGAAACACCCCGAGATCCCCGGGACCTCAACCAAACTTACCAACGAGTCCTAATACTTCATTCAAACTTAGTCGAGCCTTCAAAATACATATCATAACATCAAAACCATAAATTATGCATGGATTCAAGCCTAAGAACTTATGAAATTTCTAAAATTCACATCCGATGCCGAAACACGTCAAAACTCATCCGAATGACCTCAACTTTTGCACACAGGTCATAAATGACATTACGGACTTGCTGTCGCTTTCAGAATTCCATTCCGAGTCCGATATCAAAATTTCACCTATCGTCCGAAATCGCCAAAATTCTAATTTTCGCCAATTCAAGCCTAAATCTACAATCGATCTCGAAAACACATTCCGGACACGCTTCTAACCCCGGAATCACCCAACGAAGCTGACCGAGTCGAAAGAATTCCATTCTAGATCCGTCTTCACACAGCTCTAGCTATAGCCTGATTTCAAAGGCTAAAATCCACATTTAAGGACTATGTGTCCCAAATCACTCCGAATTTTACCACTCAATACTCCAACAAGTTTCAGTAACATAAATAAATATGGGAGAAGCAGTTATTAGGGGATCGGGGCGCTAACTCTCAAAATGGCCGACCGGGTCGTTACACAAACGCACTAAGATATCGATAACTAGGGAAAAATGGACCCGAGATTATATGCCAGAAGGCACTGCCTCATTCAACGACGAGGATGCAAAAGGAATTTCTCAACCTCACAACGACGCCCTGGAAATTTCTATCTTATTAAATAAAGTTCAAATTAAGCGTGTTGTAGTGGATCCAGGTAGCTCGACAAATATCATCCGATTAAGGGTCGTGGAACAACTCATCCTACAAGATCAAATCGTGCCTGCAGCTCGGGTCTTGAATGGTTTCAATATGGCCAGTGAAACAACTAAAGGAGAGATCATTTCAGCGGTGAAACTGGCTGGAACTATCCAAGATACCAAGTTCCACGCAATCAAGGGCGACATGAGGAACAACGCCCTACTCGGGAGGCCTTGGATTCACAACATAAGGGCAGTCCCTTCGAATCTCCACCAAATGATGAAATTCTCGACGTCGGACGGGGTAAAAATAATGTACAGTGAGCAAGATGCTGTAAAGGGAATGTTCGCAGTCGATGAGGTAATACCAATATCAGCTATATCAACATTGAAATGATAGAACATCGAAGGGAAACAGAAAGCCAAATAGCAATCACAGCCACCAGCCTCGACTGAATCGGAGAATCAGGAAATAGAGGGAGAAGAAGATGAAGATTATTTGACCCCTCGAACCTTCGTTGTTCCTGAAGAATTCAATGCCACCAAATCAATGGTCAAAGAGCTAGAACATGTTATATTGATCGAGTACCTGCCCGTTAGAAAAGTATACCTGGGGACGGGGTTGCCCCCGAGCTCAGGAAAAAGCTTATTAAATTCCTTATCGATAACATAGATTATTTTGATTGGTCCCACTTAGACATGACAGGGATCCCACCAGAGATAACAACACATCGGTTGAGCCTGGACCCAAAGTTCAGGCCAGTGAAGCAAAAGAGAAGGCCCAAGTCCGAGGTAAACACGCATTCACCAATGATGAGGTAACTAAACTTCTCAAAATAGGGTCCATTCGGGAGGTAAAATATCCCGAATAGTTAGCCAATGTAGTCGTGTTTCCAAAAAAAGGGAACAAACTTAGGATGTGTGTAGATTATAAGGATTTGAACAAGGCATACCCCAAAGATTCTTTTCCATTTCCTAACATCGATCACATGATCGACGCCATGGCCGGTCACGAGATCCTTAGTTTTCTCAATGCCTATTTCGGGTACAATCAAATTCAAATGAACCTGGACGACCACGAAAAGACTTCATTTATCACCAAATATGGAACATATTGTTATAACGTAATGTCCTTCGGGATAAAAAATGCAGGAGCTACCTACCAACGCTTATTAAATAAAATGTTCTAAGAACAAATAGGTAAGTCAATGAAAGTATATATTGATGACATCCTAGTTAAATCCATTGGTGCAAAGGACCATTTAACACATTTACAGGAAACATTCAAGATACTGAGAAAATACAACATGAAGCTCAACCCCGAGAAATGTGCTTTCGGGGTCGGTTCAGGCAAGTTCACCGGCTTCATGGTATCTAATCGGGGGATCGAGATTAACCCCGATAAAATCAAGGCTATCGAAGACATCACCGTCGTGGATAGCATTAAAGTCGTGCAAATGCTGACCGGGCGGATAGCTTCCTTAGGCCGATTCATTTCGAGATCGTTAGATCGGAGCCATAGATTCTTCTCACTTCTCAAAAAGAAGAATGACTTTGACTAGACCCCGGAATGACAACAGGCGTTGGAAGAATTGAAACGGTACCTCTCGAGCCCACCATTGCTTTATACTCCAAAGGCAAATGAGAAGCTCTATCTATACTTGGTAGTCTCGAAAATCACGGTGAGTGGCGTCTTAGTTTGAGAAGAGAAAGGTACGCAATTTCCTGTCTACTACGTAAGTCAAACTATAGGAGAAGCAGAAACTAGATACTCACACTTAAAAAAATTGGCACTTGCTCTAATAAGCGCCTCTAGGAAGCTAAAACCATAATTTCAATGTCACCCCATATGTGTATTAATAACTTCCCCACTTTTCAATGTTTTACATAAGCCCGAACTATCGGGACGATTGGCCAAATGGGTCGTCAAACTCAGTAGGTACAATATCGAATATCAACCCCAAACGACCATCAAATCTCAAATTTTGGCAGACTTCGTGGGCGACGTCACGCCAACCCTCGTACCCAAAGTTGAAAAGGAAATTCTATTGAAATTAGGTACATCATCGAGGGTGTGGGCCCTTTTTACAGACGGTGCTACGAATGTGAAGAGGTCCGGGTTAGGCATCGTTTTGAAGTCGCCCACGGGCAATACTATTAGACAATCCATCAAAACTTCTAAATTGACTAATAATGAGTTTGAGTACGAGGCTATGATTGTAGGTCTCGAACTTGTTAAAAGCTTGGGAGCGGAAGTCATCGAAGCCAAGTGCGACTCCTTGCTGGTAGTAAACCTAGTAAACAAAACCTTCGAGTTTCGAGAGGATAGAATGCAAAGATATTTGGAAAAGATGCAGGTGGCTTTACACCATTTTAAAGAATGGACTTTGCAGCATATACCTCGAAAGCAGAATAGTGAAGCCGATGCCCTTACAAATTTGGGACCATCGGTCGAGGACGGCAAAATCAGCTCGGGGACTGTCTTTCAACTCTCAAGATCCATAATCGAAGAAGGTCACACTTAGATAAACTCCACGAGCCTAACTTGGGATTGGAGGAATATATGTCGAGTATTTGAAAAACGGAAAGCTCCCACCGGACCCTAAAGAATTTAGAGCTCTACGAACAAAAGTTGCTCGGTTCATATTAGCTGAGGATGGAACATTGTACAGGAGGTCGTTCGATGGAAGATTAGCAGTATGTTTGGGACCAGGGGAAACGGATTATGTACTTCGAGAAGTTCACAAAGGTACTTGTGGGAACCACTCTGGTGCCGAATCACTAGTTCATAAAATCATCAGAGCAGGATACTATTGGGATAATATGGAAAAGAACACTAAGGAGTTTGTTCGAAAATGTGATAAGTGTCAAAGGTATGCACCAATGATCCACCAGCCCGGAGAACAACTTCATCCAATCCTATCCCCATGGCAATTTATGAAATGGGGATGGATATCGTCGGCCCTCTACCATCGACCCCAAGTAAAGCTAAATTCATTTTGTTTATGACTGGCTATTTTTCTAAATGGGTTGAAGCACAAGCCTTTGAGAAAGTCAGAGAAAAAAAAAGTTATAGACTTCATCCGGGATCACATCATATGCCGATTTGGGATACCTGGCAAAATTGTATGCGACAATGGAAAACAATTCATCGGCAACAAGGTAACAAAGTTTCTCGAAGAGCATAAAATAAAAAGGATCTTATCGACTGATGCGTGGCTAGAATTCATAATTTTAAGCATTATATACCTTGCATTTTATGTGCTTTAATGATAAAAATACACGTCGTATGTTCCTAATGGGGTTTATTTTATGTGTAGGTGAATTGGAAATGGAAACGGAGCTAAACGGATGCAAATACGTCGAAAAATACGCNCTGAAACGCCAGCCCCACCCTGGCGTTAGCCAGGCGTTTGTGCTGAAACGCCAGCCCTAGCCTGGCGTTAGCCAGGCGTTTGGGCTGAAACGCCAGGGTCCCCAGTCGGCCAGAAACCGAGTTTTGACGGGTTTTAAGTGTTTCCAAGTTGGAAGAGAAGTCTTTTACACGTTTAGGGTTCATCCTAAACATATAAATAGACCCAAAAACATAACATTGAGGGGTTTTTCGATGGAGAATTGATGTGGAGGAACACACCACGCTTGAAAGAGGATTCTACTTAGTTTTACTTCTCTTCTCTTCTTTTAGTTCATAGTTTATTAGTTCTAGAGTTTTGGGTGTTACATGAACGTTGTAGTTGAAGCTTGAATTATTCTTATTGTTT
>ML376545.1:0-92881 GCA_005239525.1 Nicotiana knightiana | reverse complement strand
TATTTTTGACGTATTTGCATCCCTTTAGCTCCGTTTCCATTTCCAATTCACCTACACATGAAATAAACTCCATTAAGCACATAACAAGTGTAATTTTATCATTAATGCTCATAAAATGTAAGGTATATCACATGCTAAACCATGCAATTTAGTCTCGCATCAGAGCTTCATACTGACTTCTTATGAGGATGGTACTCTTCTAACTGGCTTTGTCGTAAAGCCGTTATACCACTTTTTTCACGACCCAAAAACCGAAGGGTCACGATGAGCACCCGGTGCCTTACTCAATCGAGTACCAACGCAACATATATTTCTTATCATACTATCATTGGTAACTGGGCCAACACGGCCACAACTTGTAATGTATAACTATACGTGGGAAAGCACTGTGTTAATGAACCATCTTTCTTAAAACATGAATACATATGAGCCGTTATAGAAGATGACTGTTGTACTATCTCTCTTGCACCTCTGATATTAAGAGTGATTCCGCTATGTTCTCAATCATGATTTCTATAATTTTCTGGGTCCAATAATCAGACTCCTGATTTACTTAGTTGATGTAACTCTTTAATTTCCTCTTCCCTTTTATCAACCTTTATGTAGGCTTACGCTATCTTCTGATTTGCTGCTCATGATATTAATTATTACTTTAGCCTTTCATGGATGCTATGGAATATCTGTGCTACCATCATCTAACCATTCAATCATTTGTCTATGACCTGGACTCAATTATTTCTTTTAACTTATACCGAAGTCTTCTACGGCTGTTTGAATGTCAATATATATGATATATGAATAATACTCTGAAATCTTAAGTGCGTTCATAACGTAACTAACTCTGGATCATTAATCGAATAATTCTTTTCGTTCCTTCTCAGATTTCTTTAAACGTAAAAAATTACTTTTCCTGGTCTTTCTGCCCCTTGTTGCTTGCATACTTAGCTTATCTTAGTTCCCACGCATGTTGGAATTCCATACAACTCATATGATCTTGAATATCACTTCTGATTTTTCTTCCCCTTTATTAGTCACGGTAGGTGCCACTTTCTTATGGAGTACATACAATGTCGTTGTGAGACTATTGTTATAAGACCAATCCCTCTTTAGGTTACTGAGCTTAGGTTGAAGCCTTCTTCCTTATTTTCTTAGCAAATCTTTTGTTGTAGTACTTAGGAATACCTTCTGGCTGTAGTAAAGTTGCGAGCTTATTACATCGTATACCCAATGGAATTCTTGATGTTCGTACTCACCTATAAAATTCCTTAGTTACTTACCTCCACACTTATGTGCTTGTATGGTTTCTCCTGAACTGAAGTTTTGACTGTCTTCCCATAACACTCATACGATATCTTTAACTACCCCACTACTATCTGAATATTTCTCAAGGATTACAATATCATAACTGCGAGTCTGAATTCACTATGTTGGGGTTCATTATGTTTATCTCGCACAATCTGCTGATTTGTCTGTATCCTCTTGTCTAGCCATAACTAGGCTTTTCCTGAATCAACTACTAACTACTTGTTGGCCCATTCTCATATCAATATTCTGCATAATCTTTCTTGGGTTATTTCCTTTTTGTTAACTTACGTCTCGCACTGGCTCCTTATCTATCAATAAAATCTCGGGCAGGAACCCATACTTCCTCTCCATGACGTCGTGCTTGCATAATGTTCTGGAATCGTAGCATCTCAGTAGGATTTGGAGAAGTGCAATCTCATTCCTTTCTCATTTTTGTCCCATTCTTCCTTTACCATTCCATAATTACTAGAGACACTTAATTCTGACTTAATGCCACATCACTCCATATTCCCCCCTTTAGGGAAGTACTAAGAGTTAGAGCTACGACGATCTAAGTATAGATGTTTTACCTCTTCGCCTTTGGCGTCTTTTCACATCATCGATTACTCTTACTCGCCTTGCGGTAATCTTTTTTTACCAAGGATAACAAAATTCCTTACTCGGGAGGGTGACACTTAGTATAATTGGCACAAACAGTCCCTTAAGCTTAACTTTGCTCACATTGCTTGCTTTAAGGATGCGTTTTCCTGAATGACCATTCTCTGAATTTCTCATGAATCTTCTTCTGTTTTCCATTCTATTATTGTCGGAACGAAATTTAAAATTCTCATGATGCGACCATTATCAAACCACTCAGTCCCTAATTCATGTTTACTTTATCTTGTTCACCAATCCATACTGATTTCTATTACTCTGGGGTCTAACTTTTCCTTATAGTAATCACGTTATAGTCACGAACTTATTTCTTGAAATGCGGATGTGACTTTATGACCTATACTCTTTTGTTGCCTCAAGGCCTGTCACCTCTCGTCTTTTCCTTCCCTTGTGTAACGACCCAGCCGGTCGTCCGTGAGATTAACCCCGTTTCCCCCATTTCTGCTTTATCATATGTTGCTTAGCTTGTTTATGTTGTGTTGGGTCGGTTGTTTTGGGTTCGGAGTGGTCGTGGTGAGAACTGAGACACTTAGTCTCTTAGATTAGCTTAATAGTTGTAAAAGTCAAGTGGGAGTTGACTTATTGGTAAACGACCTCAAAATATGGATTTTATGGATCAGGTATCTTTGTTAGGTGATTTGGGACTTAGGAGTGTGTTCGGAATGAAGTTTTGATGTCCGGTGTAGAATTAGGCTTGAATTGGCAAAAGTTAGTTTTTGGCGATTTTCGGTCGGCAGTGGAAAATAGGCTATAGGGGTCGGAATGGAATTTTGACAGTTGCAGCAAGTTCGTAATGTCATTTTGGATATATTTGCAAAATTTCAGGTCAATCGGATGTGTTTTGGTTGGTTTCGGCATCATTGGCGAAATTTAGAAGTTTCAAAGTTCATAGGCTTGAATTTGATGTGATTTTGGTGTTTTTGCGTTGTTTTGGGTGTTTCGAAGGCTCGACTAAGTTTGAATGAGGTTATGGGGTGTGTTCGTATGTTTGGTTGGGGCCTCGAGGGGCTCGGGATTGATTTCGGATGGTTAACAGAGGGTTGGACTTAGGATTTTGCAGCAAAATTGCTGCTGGTGTCATTTCATTGGTGTGGCCGCACCTGCAGATGGGGAGCCGCAGGTGCGATGATCTTTTCACAGGTGTGAAAACAGGCCAAGCTGGAGGAGTCCGCAGGTGCGGGTGAGGCACCGCAGGTGCGAGTATTGGACTGTTAGTGGATTTTTGCAGGTGCGCACCTGGGACTGCAGGTGCGAAAAATGGTCCGCAGGTGCGAAAAATGGTCCGCAGGTGCGGATTAACTGGACAGAAAGTATAAATAAGTGCCTCCGCAAAATTTTGGGAATTCTTCCATTGTTGCATGCGGCTTGAGCTAGTTTGAGAGCAAATTGAAGGAGGAATTCAAGGGTCTTCAGTGGAGGTAAGTTTCCCGGATTTAAAACTCGTTTCTATGTTATTTTGTGACGGATTGGGCTTGGAATTTGATGAATTAAAGTAGAAAAGTTGGGAAAAATGGGAGGAAAATTTGGAAAATTCTTTTGGTATTTTGAGTGGGAAATTGAGATCGGATTTTTGTAAATTTGGTATGTATAGAATCGTGGGAGGATGAGGATTCTAGTGATGTAAATTTTATATCATTCTGAGACATGGGCCCGGGGCTCGAATTTGGCCGAATTTCGAGAATTGTGTTAATATTTATATTTTTCGATTGGGTTTTGTTCCGTTGGCGTATATTGATGATGTTAATATATTTTTTTTGTTAGATTCGGAGCATTTGGGAGCCAATTCGAGGGGCAAGTGCTTCGTGGAGTAGCTTTTGGGCTGTTTTGAGGTAAGTAACGATTGTAACTCTAATCCTGAGGATATGACACCCCGTTATTTGATATTCTTTTGGTAAATGAGGTGACCCACATGCTAGGTGACGAGCGTGTTGGTGTGCACCGATAGGGATTATGACTTGGTCCGTCCTGTAGCGACTACTAAGCCGCGTATTCGATTTGAAACCTTACGACATCCTGTCTTTCAGAAGTTTATACTTGTTTATGGGATGTGAGCCATGCTTGGGGCCTTGTGCCGACCTGTTTAGACCCTCAGGGGTATTTTCCATGTTTGGGGGCCTTGTGCCGACCTGTTTAGACCCTCAGGGGTACTTTTACACTATTCTACCACTATCCTGATAGAACATCTGTGAACTCGGTCATGTTTACCACTTGTTGTCATTTTCATGGTTATCACACTACTTTGAAACTCTGAGAAGTATTTTGGGTTGAGTCCCGTGAGTTGAGATGAATTGCACGAGTGGCTTGTGAGGATAACTGAGTTAGACCGAGAGCCGAGTATGTGAGGATGGTTAAGGATCGGGCTGCGCTCTGTAGCAATATATATGTCCAAGCCGAGAGCCGAGTATGTGGGGATAGTTATGGGTCGGGCTGCACGCTGCAACAATATATCTGTTATATATTACATATGGATCGGGTTGTACATCGTAGCAATTTAGATTATGTATTGGTCGGGCTGCACGCCGCAACAATATATGTTATATATGGATCGGGCTGCATGCCGCAGCAATATACATATTGGATCGGGCTGCACGTCGCAGCAAATACATCGCTTGGGCTGAAGGAGCCCTCCAGGAGTCTGTACACCCCCAGTGAGCGTAGCCGACTATTATATGGATCAGGCTGCACGCCACAATGTATGTTATAAGGACCGGGTTGCACGCCGCAGCAGTATAGATATATATATATATAGATATATATAGATATATATGTCTTGGATCGGGCTGCCCGCCGCAACAGTTGTGTGTATTCATGGTGCTTGATGAGTACGAGTGTTTAGTGTGAGCATGAGATACTGATAGTGAGTCACAAGTGACTGAGAGGCTTGCCCGAGAGGCTTTATTATGAGTGATACTGCGCCCGAGAGGCTTATATTTTATGAAACTACTGTTTTTCACTCTTCTTTACACTGAGCCTTTGATGATAAATGTTGGATAAATGATTTTATGCAAGATTTTTAAATGGAAACTGGAGTTTTTATGAAATATTCGGAATGTAGATTCCAGACTTGATTTACTCATTTCCACTGTTATTCATTATATGGATTTACATGATTTATAAATGCTCGTCACTACACTCAAGTTTTTAGTTACTTTGATTACTTACTGAGTTGGCGTACTCACATTACTCCCTGTACCTCCGTGTGCAGATCCAGGTACCGGACCATCTCACTAGTTGATTTCTGGACGTGCTTGGAGTTGTTCGAGGATCGAGGTAGCTGCTCAGCGTCCCAGCTCACCTCCTTTCTTTTCCTCAGTTCATATTTTTTGTCTTTTGTACTCCAGGCTTTGTAGTAGAAAATCACCTTGTTGTACATTGTATTTACAGTTCTAGATGCTCATGATAGTTGACTCCAGGTTTTGGGGAAATGTATAATTTGTTCATCTCATTCTGCTATTTTAAAATCTGCTAATATTGGGGAAATTATGAAATATATTGATAATCTGAAATGGTTGGCTAGCCTAGTTCCATGATAGGCACCATCACGGTCGACTTAGAAATCGGGGTCGTGACAAGTTGGTATCAGAGCCTAGGTTACATAGGACTCAACGATCATGAGCAGGTTTAGTAGAGTCTTGCAGATCAGTACGGAGACGTCTGTACTTATCTTCGAGAGGCTGCATAACCCTTCGGAACAATCTCACTTTTCTTGGATTCTATCGTGCCATTTGGTTGATTCTGGAAATCTAAACTTCTGTCATTTCATTCTCTCACAGATGGTGAGGACTCGCGCTACTGATCAAGACGATCAGCCACCAGCTAGACCAGCGAAGGATCGAGGCCGTGGTAGAGGTAGGGGGACAGCTCGTGCGGCAGCCAGCGCAATACTAGTTTATCCCCTACTGTTCAGGAGCAGATCCCCGCCGCAGATACTCCAGGGGGACAGGCTCAAGCACCGGCAGTGCCTATTGTTATTCCGGGTCTTCAGGAGACCTTGGCTCAGATCTTGACTGTGTGTACCACCCTTACTCAGGAAGTTTCCTCTACTTCAAAGGCCGGGGGAGGCAGTCAGACTCCAGTTTCCCGGACACTTGAGCTGGTTACTCAATGCCATCAGACGCCGGGGGCGGTTCCAGCCCAGCCGGTTGCTCCAGTTCAGGACTTCGTGGTTCCATCTATGCCAGATGATGAGCAGCGTAGGCTGGAGAGGTTTAGTAGACTTCAGCCTCCAACATTCAGTGGTGCTGAAGGCAAGGATGCCCAGGGTTTTCTTGATAAGTATCAGCGGATGCTGCGTACTGCTGAGATTTTGGAGACTAGTGGGGTCTCGTTTGCTACTTTTCAGTTTTCTGGTGCTGCTTTCACTTAGTGGGAGTCTTTTGAGAGACGTAGTTCTGTTGGTTCAGCACCCCTCACCTGGCAGCATTTCTCCACTATCTTCTTGGAGAAGTATATACCCCAGTCTCACCGGGAGGAGCATCGCAGGCATTTTGAGCAGTTGCGTCAGGGAGAGCTATCAGTGATGCAGTATGAGATACATTTTTCAGAGTTGGCTCGTCATGCCACTGAGTTGGTCCCTACTGATAGGGAGAGGATTAGGAGGTTCGTGGATGGCCTCACTTACCAGCTCCGCCTTTTCATGACTCGGGAGAGAGTATCAGGTGCTACCTTCGAGCAGGTTGTTGATATTGCTCGAGATATTGAGTCGGTTCGCCGCTAGGAGAGGGTAGAGAGGGAGGCCAAGAGGCTTCATGGATCGGGTGGTTCTAGTGGTGCTCCTTCCAGGGGGCATATTCAGCATGGTAGAGGCCGTTCATTCAGGCCTCCTCTGTCAGGCCGTCCAGCTTATAGTGGTGCATCTTCGGGGCATGGTCCCCGCAGTTCTCAGCCAGTGCATTCTTCATTCGGTGCTCTTCCAACCCAGAGTGAAACTCGAGCACCATCAGTTCAGGGTTCCTCTATGCATGGTTCTCCTAGTGGCCATTCTGGTGCCAGGGGTTCTTTTCAGTCCTCGTCTCCAGCTCCAGGGAGTTGCTATGAGTGTGGAGAATTCGGGATTATGAGAAGTCAGTGTCCTCATCTTCTTGGAGGTCCATCTCAGCCGAGGAGCCAGCCTTCGACTTCAGCTCCGATTATTTCACCACCACCCAGGTAGCCAGGGGTGGTAGTCAGTCAGCTAGAGGTCGCCCTAGAGGGGGAGGTCGAGCAGGTGGAGTTCAAGCCCGTATGTATGCATTTCCAGCTAGGCCAGATGCTATGACCTCCGATGCAGTGATCGCAGGTATTGTCTCAGTCTATTGCTGAGATGCTTTAGCTTTATTTGACTCTGGTTCTACATATTCCTATGTTTATTCATATTTTTCCCATTTTCTAGATATGCCCCATGAGTCTCTAGTTACATATGTTCATGTGTCCACTCCGGTGGGAGATACTGTTGTTGTGGACCATGTGTATCGGTCGTGTGTGATATCTATTGGGGGTCTAGAGACCCGAGTAGACCTACTGTTGCTCAGCATGGTCGATTTTGATGTGGTATTGGGCATGGACTGGTTATCTCCGTGTCACTTTGTTCTTCATTGTCACGCTAAGACCGTGACCTTAGCTATGCCAGGATGTCCGAGGGTTGAGTAGAGAGGTTCTTCTGATTATGTTCCTAGCATGGTGATTTCCTACCTGAAGGCTCAGCGTATGGTTGAGAAGGGGTGTTTATCGTATCTGGATTTTGTGAGGGATGTCAGTGGTAAGACTCCCACTATTGATTCAGTTCCTGTGGTCCATGACTTTACGGACGTGTTTCCTGCAGACCTGCCAGGCATGCCACCTGACAGGGACATTGATTTTGGTATTGACCTGGTGCCAGGAACTCAGCATATTTCTATTCCACCTTATCGTATGGCACCAACGGAGCTAAAGGAGCAGCTTCAGGAACTCCTAGATAAGGGTTTCATTCAGCCTAGTGTGTCAGCTTGGGGTGCACCGGTGTTGTTTGTGAAGAAGAAGGATGGTTCTATGCGTATGTGTATTTATTATTGGCAGCTGAACAAGGTTACGGTGAAGAACCGGTATCCCTTGCCTCATATAGATGACTTGTTTGATTAGTTGCAGGGTGCCAGGGTATTTTACAAGATTGACTTGCATTTCGGCTATCATCAGTTGAAGATTCGGGGGCCAGACATCCCGAATACTGCTTTCAGGACTAGATATGGTCATTATGAGTTTCTGGTTATGTCTTTCGGGCTGACCAATGCCCCAACAGCCTTTATGCACTTATCTGGATTCTTTCTTCATCGTGTTTATTGACGATATCTTGGTGTATTCCCGATCTCGGGAGGATCATGAGCAGCATTTGAGAGTTGTGCTTCAGACCTTGAGAGAGAAGAGATTGTATGCAAAATTTTCGAAGTGTGAGTTCTGGCTTGATTTAGTAGCATTCTTGGGGCACGTGGTGTCCAATGAGGGTATTCAGGTTGATCCGAAGAAGGTAGAGACGGTGTAGAACTAGCCTAGACCAGCATCAGCTACCAAGATTCGTAGTTTCCTTGGTTTGGCAGGGTACTATCACCGTTTCGTAGAGGGATTTTCTTCTATTACAGCACCTATGACCAGACTGACCCAGAAGGGTGCTCAGTTCAGGTGGACTGAGGAGAGCTTTCAGAAGCTCAAGGTAGCTTTGACTACAGCTCTGGTGTTGGTTTTGCCTACGGGTTCGGGTTCCTATACAGTTTACTGTGATGCCTCGAGAGTTGGCCTTGGAGCGGTTTTGATGCAGGATAGTAGGGTGATTGCCTACACGTCCAAATAGTTGAAGGTGCACGAGAAGAATTATCCAGTGCACGATCTTGAGCTAGCAGCTATGTCCACGCCTTGAAGATTTGGCGTCATTATTTGTATGGAGTGCATTGTGAGATTTTCACTGATCCCCGTATTTTGCAGCATCTGCTTAAGCAGAAGAATCTGAATTTGCGTCAGAGGAGATGGTTGGAACTTCTCAAGGATTATGACCTCACTATTTTATATCATCCTGGGAAGGCCAATGTAGTGACTGATGCCCTGAGTCGCAGAGCGGAGAGTTTGGGGAGTCTAGCCTACCTTCTAGTAGCAGAGAGACCTTTAGCACTTGATGTTCAGGCTTTAGCGGGTCAGTTGATGAGATTGGATCTATCAAAGCCCCCGCGGGTATTGGCTTCTGTAGCCTCCGGGTTTTCTCTTTATGATCAGATTAGAGCACGCCAGTATGATGATCCACACTTGCTCGTTCTTCAGGACAGGTCCGTCGCGGTGATGCCAGGGATGTGGTTATTGGTGATGATGGGGTCATGAGGATGCATGGCCGGATTTGCATTCCCAATGTAGATGGGCTTCGAGATTTGATTCTAGCTGAGGCCCATAGTTCGCGGTATTCCATCCATCCGGATGTCGCGAAGATTTATCAAGATCTGAGACAACATTATTGGTGGAGGCGGGTGAAGAGAGATATTGTTGAGTTTGTAGCTCGGTGTCTCAACTGTCAGCAGGTCAAGTATGAGCACTAGAGGTAGGGTGGATTGCTTTAGAGACTTGATATTCCAGAGTGGAAGTGAGAGCGAATCACCATGGACTTCGTAGTTGGACTCCCACGGACTTCGAGGAGGTTTGCTGCTGTATGGGTTATTGTGGATCGGCTGACCAAGTCCGCACATTTCATTCCTGTTGGTACTACTTATTCTTCAGAGCAGTTAGCTGAGATTTATATCAGGGAGATTGTCCGATTGCATGGGGTTCCAGTGTCTATCATTTCTGACAGAGGTACTCAGTTCACATATCAGTTTTGGAAGGCCGTGCAGAGGGATTTAGGTACTCTGGTTGAGTTGAGCACAACGTTTCATCCTCAGACCGACGGGCAGTCGGAGCGTACTATTCAGATTTTGGAGGATATGTTGCATGCCTGTGTCATTGATTTTGGGGGTTCATGGGACCAGTTTCTACCACTCGCGGAGTTTGCTTATAATAATAGTTATCAGTCGAGTATCCAGATGGCTCCGTATGGGGATTTTTATGGTAGGAGGTGCAGATCTCCGGTTGGTCGGTTTGAGCGGGCGAGGCTAGGCTAATGGGCACAGACTTGGTTCAGGCTGCGTTGAGTAAGGTGAAGTTGATTCAGGAGCGGCTTCGCACGACGCAGTCTAGGCAGAAGAGTTATGCAGACTGGACGGTCCGAGATGTGTCTTTCATGGTTGGGGAGAAAGTGCTGCTGAAGGTGTCACCCATGAATGGTGTTATGAGGTTCGGAAAGAGGTGAAAGCTGAGTCCCCGGTTTATTGGGCCTTTTGAGGTGCTTCAGAGGATTGGGGAGGTGGATTATAGGCTTGTCTTGCCTCCCAACTTATCGAGTGTTCATCCGGTGTTCCATGTTTCAATTCTTCGGAAGTATGTTGGTGACCCGTCTCATGTTTTGGACTTCAGCACGGTTCAGCTCGAGGGTGATATGTCATATGAGGTAGAGCCAGTGGCTATTTTGGGTCGTCAGGTCAGAAAGCTGAGGTCTAAGGATATAGCTTCAGTGAAGGTTCAGCGGAGAGGACAACCGGTGGAGGATGCCACCTAGGAGATCGAGCGGTAGATGCGGAGCAGATATCCTCGCTTATTCGAGACTCCAGGTATATTTCTAGACCCGTTCGAGGACGAACGTTTGTTTAAGAGGGGGAGGATGTAATGACCCGGTCGGTGGTCCGTGAGATTAGCCCCGTTTCGACTGTTTCTGCTTTATCATATGTTGCTTAGCCTGTTTATGTTGTTTTGGGTCAGTTGGTTCGGGTTAGGAGTGGTCGTGGTGAGAACTGAGACACTTAGTCTCTTAAATTAACTTAATAGTTGAAAAAGTCAAGTGGGAGTTGACTTATTGGTAAACGACCTCGGAATGCGGATTTTTATGGCTCGGGTAGCTTTGTTAGGTGATTTGGGACTTAGGAGTGTTTTCGGAATGAAGTTTTGATGTCCGGTGTAGAATTAGGCTTGAATTGGCGAAAGTTAGTTTTTGGCGATTTTCGGTCGGCAGTGGAAAATAGGCTATAGGGGTCGGAATGGAATTTTGACAGTTAGAGCAGGTTCGTAATGTCATTTTGGATATGTGTGCAAAATTTCAGGTCAATTAGATGTGTTTTGGTTGGTTTCTGTATCATTGGGGAAATATAAAAGTTTCAAAGTTCATAGGCTTGAATTTGATGTAATTTTGGTGTTTTTGCGTTGTTTTTGGTATTTCGAAGGCTCGACTAAGTTCGAATGAGGTTATGGGATGTGTTGGTATGTTTTGTTGGGGCCCCGAGGGGCTCGGGATTGATTTCGGATGGTTAACGGAGGGTTGGACTGAGGATAGTTATGGGGCGGGCTGCACGCCGCAGCAATATATATGTTAGATTTTAAACACCCGTAAAATTTCAAGTCTAAAAACAATGCCAGAATGGGTTCCCATGCGGTTATAACTGTATAAATTCTTAAAACGGACCTTTGTGGACTAAAAAGTACCCCGGGACTTAAAAGATAAAATTTTCCAGAGTTGCGCAGATCTGTGGTCCCCTATGCGATTGCAGATCAGGTATGCAGACGGCATAGTGGTTGCATACCTGGACAGCCTGCTGTCCAACTTGAGGACAGCTATGCGGCCCAAGATGCGATGGAATTCTGGGAATGCAGACCGCATAGCTGTCGCATCCTTGCACCTCCATTTTTACGGAGGAGGTTATGCGACGCACTATGCGATCGCATAACAGTTATGCGGACCACATAGTGGTCGCATACCTGGGCAGTCCGGTTCCCATTTTGGCTCATTTGAGGGCCATTAATGTGACATGAATTCGGATCGCATAGCAGGAATGCGATCGCATTCCTGACCACATTTCCTGCTTCGGGGCTTTTAACTTCTAATTTTTATAACTCGACCCCATTTTCATAAATAGGTTTAGGGTCTTCATTTGGGGTCATTTTATACTGATTTTAAAGAGAGATGAGAGCATATAGAGAGACAAAGAAGGGGCTTAACTTCATAATCACCCAAATCTTGCTCAAGCCTTCAAGAATCAAGGAAGATAACCTTAGATTGTCCTTCATCCGGGTAAGTCCTACTTCCAAAAATTTCATGCTAGATGTTAGGGGTTCAAATATGTGGTGAGGGTTAGAAATAGGCCATGCATGTGGGACTAAGTTGAAGTATGTGATATTAAAGAGGGAATTTCCATTTTTTAAACCTTGTAGTCTACTTCACATGTTAGGTGTTTGATGAAATTCCTAAGAGAGTTACACCATGGGTAATACTCCTAATTATTAATTATCTCCTTATAGATTGTTATTGCTAGAGGTGTTGATGTATTGTATAAACTTAAGGAAAAGCTCTTTGACGTATGTATGGCAAACTTTAATCTTTGTAGAGTCACCTTGTTGGTGTCCGAGCATTTGGTATGAGTTTCTTGCTTGAGAATATGTGAATTGATTGTTCTAATGTGTTGAGACATAAGATTCTATTCTCTGATTGGACTAGTTGAGTGCCATGCCACCATGCTATATGAGACTGCGAAAAGGGTGATTCCTTGGGCTAACTCTATCATGTGCAAAGCTCGTTAACTGTTGAATACATCGGTATGCAAGGATGTACTACCAAACGAAACAAATGATAACGAATCCAATTGTTGAATGTATCTAAGTGCTAAACGCTGTTGATTAAATAATGGAAAGGAAATGTGGATAAACTAATTGAGCTATACGTTGATGGCATACCGTATATGACTCATTGTTTGATAAAGATTTCTGTGGCCTTGATTTCATATGGTTACTTGGTTGTTACGAATGAATATCCTTGATGATGAGAATCTTTGTGATTTAATTGTTAGTTGATGTTGCTATTAATTACATTGTTGAAAGTATCAAAGTGCTAAAGGCTGTATAGAAAATGATGAAAGTAAATATGGACTGATTTTATTGAGTTAAATGATTGTGGCAACACCATATATGAATTAGTGATTGGTAAGGATCATTGTGCCTTGATTTCACATAGTTATTGGTTGATATGAACTTATGTTCTTCATGATGAAGATCCTTGTGATTTAATTGTTGGTGGTTGTTGATGTGAAATGTGATTGTACGGTGAGATCGGGTTGCGCGCCGCAATACGAAGTAATAAGGGTGGAGAGGTAATAAGGGTGAAATGTGATTGTACGGTGGGATCGGGTTGCGCACCGCAACATGAAGTAATAAGGGTGAAATGTGATTGTACGGTGGGATCGGGTTGCGCACCGCAACATGAAGTAATAAGGGTGAAATGTGATTGTACGATTGGATCGAGTTGCGCGTCACAACACGAATTAATAAGGGTCGAGAGGCATTAAGGGTGAGATGTGACTGTGCGGTGGGATCGAGTTCCGCGCCGCAAAAGATGAAAAATTGAAATGAGTAACTATGAAACCTTCATTTGTGATTTTTTGTATTTCTGTGTGGTATTTTTTTGGTTTCCCTGACTGTCCTCTATCTATGTACTGTTTGATTCTACTTAGAATGAAGCTTGTTCATACATACTAGTACTATTCAATGGTACTAACGTCCCTTTTGCCGGGCGCGTTACATCTTTTACATGGATGTAGGTGGTTCCATAGCAGGTAGTTCCGACCGCCGATAGTGGTGCCTCCTCTTCATCCTTTCAGCAGTTCTGGTGAGCCCCATTTCCTCTTGGGGCCGTGTGTAGTCTATATCATCTTCTTTTGTATATGTTGTGTATTTAAAGGTATAGCCGGGGCCTTGTCGCCGGCAAATCTATGTCAACTCCTAGTATTCTTAGAGGCTCCGTAGACACTATGTGGGTTGTATATATATTTTGGGTAGTAGTTGTAATTATTTAGAATCGTGGTCCCGTGATGAAAATGTTGTGTTTAGTTTGTATAATTTTGGGGATCATCAAAGGATTGAAGCTTTAAAAGAGGAAAATGGAAATTATGTTGTAAATTCATTATAAATTTATATATTGTGCACACGGGGTAACGTGTTGGGTAGGAAAGGCAAATCCAGGTCCGCTAGACCGGGATCATACAGTTAGGTGCCGGTCTCGTCCCTCGATATTGGGGCGTGACAAACTTGGTATCAGAGCTTAAGGTTTTAAAGCGTCCTAGAATGTCTCGGAGCCGTGTCTAGTAGAGCCCTTCTTATCGGTGTGTTGTCGACCACATCTATAATTAGCGGGCTACATGGATATTTAGGAATTTTACCCTTCTTTGATACTCCAATCGTTCGATAGAGCTCAAGTTAGGGAGTTAGTTTTCTCTCCAAGCCTTACTCTCAAAATGAGTAATCATGATACCATAATCCGCGTGTTTGAAGCCATGAGGAGGGATTGATCCCACCATTAAGTCCGAAGGGATTGCCCAAGGGCTTGTTAGGAGAATGTATTAAGTTGTGGAGGGGTCGGTAGACCCTATCTCTAAGAGGGGAGTGCCCTTGTCCCTTTTGATGTCACTGCACCACCAAATCCTATAGTATATCGGTATGGTACCAATGTACGTTAGGGATGTGGAGTCGAGGGGCATCGATTCAGCTATTTCCCTATTAACCTAAAGTCACTAAGTAGGTCACTTCTTAGCACAACCAACGTGTTCTTGTTGTATACATACATCCATATTGAAGAATTTTCATAGGCATGGTCTTAATAAATGTTGAGTCACAAAACATTGCATGCACCTACTCTTTGAACGAGATCCAATATTTCGTGAATCCAACCCACCGCAAATTTTCTTATGTGCAATCTCTTAGGACATTGAGATCTATAAGCATGTCCGTGAGTTGAGTTGTAGCTATAGAATTACCATTTCCAACACGCCTTTCTAAGCTCTAACAAGGGACTATACCCGAAGAATTTCTTCCCGAATGAATGGATGGACAATTCTAATATTTTCACACAAAATAAAAGGATATTTTCTCTCGACCAATTATTCTTCTCTATTCGAAATCCTAGGCCATTTTTCTTCAAGTTTTTGCATCATCTGAATGTTGATATAGTGTCATAGTGAAGATCTTGCCTTGTGTCATAATCATCTCTAGTATGGTAGTGCCCTCGCTCTATCTTTGTTGAGGCTTTCATTTTGACCTTGTGGTCGAAATCGGCAAGATTTTTGTTTGTTTGGTAAGAATCTCCCTCATTCCCCCACTGGCTATTTTTTGAATTTGGTCTGCTCAATTAATTTTAAACACTATTAAAATCTCCATCGAAGCTAGGGACCGTCGAGCCTCCATGTAGTTGGATCATGCTACTTATTCTTGTTACTCATCTTATTCTTGAAGGCTGTTCTTCTTTTGGTTATAAGGAATCTGAGAATTTTCGCTCCTCCTTTGGATTGCATAATACTTGTTTAAGTGTCGTTATATGTTAATTGCTCCATGTTGCTGTGAATCCAGCCGATTTTTTTGATGTTTGTAGTGGCTCCACTAGCTGTGAAACTATTGAGTTACTCTTAAAACCTCAAGTTCTTTTTTTGATTAGCTACTCTTACATACCCGGCTTTCCCCTAGTTGATGACCCGTTTCTCAGTTCCAATTTCGAGGGCTGAAGAAAAAGCATAATTGTGTCCCTGGTATCTAGAAATACAATTTCTTTTATCAATAGTAATCCACCCAAATTCTTTACCAATTCCACTGAATACAGGAAATGGGATAGATGTAACAATACCTTTATTTTCTGGTTAACTAGTTTTCGGTCCTCCGATATTACTGGAGTTTTCAGTATTCTGACATAACTAAACAAGGATATGGGATTATAGGTGGAGGGGGCAAGTCAATCCATCCTCTTACTTTAACTAGGAACCTGCTTCATTCACTACCGGCTATATTATTCCTTCTCAATCCTATCCCCTTAGAAGCACTATCCTTAAAGGTTAAACTCTAAACCAGAAAGAGTAGCTCTAATTTTAAACTACTTCTAGATATCTGGTCAATGGATTAATAAGTGCCACAAATTACATGGGTTCCCACTTCATTTCAAGTTCATCAAGGGTTGATAGCATGCCGCAATTTCTGAACCACCTATGCATGTGCTAATCTAACAATCCTCTTCCCAGAATAACTCCCGCTTTTAGTTTTGGGGTTCACCAAGGAGAAACACACCTAGTAAAACATTCATATGTCAAGCCTTTCTCTCGGCCAAGTCTTATAGCATCTCCCTATTTGGTTGGTAATAACTAGTTGTGTAGAAGTGTGTTGCAGTGCTTCGTTGTGAAGTAGAGTTGCTAAACATAATTGGATTTTTGAATTCTGGAGCTATACATCATATGACTACATACATAGATCTTCTTTCAAAATTTTTTAGCTTCACGTGATCCCTTATATTACCACCCTTCCTAGTAGTTGCAATGTAAATGTCACTTCTATAATAAGCTTTCTCGCTTTCCTTTCATTTTCCGTGCATCATGTGTTGTTTACCCGTAATCAACAATGCGATAGTTTCTAAACTTCTCGACTAGATATCCAACTATATGATCTGATTTAATTAACCTCACTTTTATGTACTCTACAAGCGCCCTGAGAGTGGGCAAATTTCCCCTTTACTACAGACTTCTAATGTCTTCAACTCTATTTAAGCTTGTTGATTCCAAATTATGTTCTTAGTTGTGCTGCCTTACTATCTATTTTAATCTGGTAACTCTCCATGTGAATCTAACTTTATGCCTTATGGAATCAAGGGTCGGGGTATGTTCCTTCTGTTAGGATAAAAAGATATTGCTCGCACTCCTTGTGAGATTTTCTCCTAAACAATCATCCACCTGCTTTGCTTGTCCATGTGACTAGATAACTCAGGTTACTCTTCTCCGATAAGTGCATCAAGACTTCTCACCCTTTCATAATTATTCATATGGTCACTTCGAGGCCTTATTCTACACTAACTCGTAATGATTTTAAGTACTTTCTCGACATTGTTGATGATTTTCTAGGGCTACGAGGGCTTGTCTCATGGGTTCCAAAAGTAATGATTCTCCTTAAAGTTCAAGCTTAAATTTCCATGATTTCAAACCAAAGTGTGTCTCCTTTTCAAAAGTCTTAAATGGGTCAGACCTGAATAGGTTATGTGGCTTCCTGCTCACTCGGCTCCTAGGAGTATTGACAACGTCATTGTCCTGTATGGGAATTTTGCTACCTCTGGAATTCCACCGCCTTAGGAAGGGGTTAGATTGTTCGAATTATAATAATCTCATAAGTAGATGACTTCTTTTCCATCCTCATGCACTTGTGGCATAAAGTCCTTGTGTCGCTTATTGTTAGGAGTGAAATCAAATTCCACGTATTTCATTTGCGGCTTCAATCAGACCCATGCTGCAAGAGTTTTAACATTTGAGCTCAACTACTTACCTTCACTCAGGGACACAACCGGTGTACNCAATCTTGAACGTCGTTGCTCTTTATTGTATTAGATTTATTTGGTATTGAATGTTCAAACGTGTCAAAGTCACCCTGTGATCACACATATTCAGTAGGTAATTTTATGGTCAATTTATTATAGCACATCTTACAGTAATAGTGAAGGTCATCATGGGTTTAGTTTGGGTGCTCGTTTAGAGATTTAGAATTCAGGAGGGTGAACCAATTATTCTCAAAATTTTCCCCGGTAGATATTATGTGAATTGATAATGAAAGGTACATAAGCGCATTTCCCATTAGGTTGCACTAGGGGTATGATGTTTCTCATGTATTTGTGTTTTCATATATCTAAGTCTAAGAAGGTAGTTGGAAGATCCTTTGTGTATCATTTTGGTGTAGATTATTGAAGGTGAAGTTAATGGGTAGTTACCTTATGCGAGGTATCTAGATATCATCCTTTTTAGGTAAGTTTAGGGGTTGGGATAGTTTCCGCGAATGTGTTATGGCAAAGCTTGTAAGTCGAGGAGGCCACCTTGAAGGCCGAAAGTGTCGTGGAAGGAAAATATTTCTCTTGATTATATATCAATTAGTTTTAACTTGAAAGGTACCTTATTGGTGTTATGATCTAAAAATGTGCAGTCCATGTTCAGGTGTCATTATGATAATGTAGTTCTTGTGATGCTGTGAATTAGTGTTATGGGTAAATACATTGTGGTGCCTTGTCGAGTTATTGATGAGCTTTTAGGATGGTTTTGGGTGATTCTATGACAGGTATATAGGCCTAATTACAAAGGAAACTCTGGCGAAATTTTCAGGAAATATCAGAGTTAGTCAAAATTTGGGGGTTGGCATGTTTTGTGTTCTCTTAACTAAGCGATTCCCCGATCCTCATTCGAGGACGAATGATTCTAAGTGGGGGAGGATGTAAAGACCCGTAAAATTTCAAGTCGAAAAACAATGCCCGAATGGGTCCCCCTGTGGTTATAACTGTAGAAATTCTTAAAACGGACCCTTGTGGAGTAAAAAGTACCCCGAGACTTAAAAGATAAAATTTTCCAGAGTTGCGCAGATCTACGATGGATCGCAGATCAGGTATGCGACCACACAGCATGCTGTCCAATTTGAGGACAGCTATGCGGCCCAAGATGCGATCGCATTCTGGGAATGCGGACTGCATAGCTTTCGCATCCTTGCACCTCCATTTTTGCAGAGGAGGTTATGCGACGCACCATGCTATCCCATCATAGGTATGCAGACTGCATAGTGGTCGCATACCTGGGCAGTCTAGTTCCCATTTTGGCTCATTTTAGGGCCATTTATGCGACAGGAATGTGGACCACATAGCAGGAATGCGGACCGCATAGCAGGAATGCGATCGCATTCCTGACCGCATTTCCTGCTTCGGGGCTTTTAACTTCTAGTTTTTATAACCCGACCCCATTTTCATAAATAGGTTTAGGGGCTTCATTTGGGGTCATTTTCTACTTATTTTAAAGAGAGATGAGAGCATATAGAGAGACAAAGAAGGGGCTTAACTTCATAATCACCCAAATCTTGCTCAAGCCTTCAAGAATCAAGGAAGATAACCTTAGATTGTCCTTCATCCGGGTAAGTCCTACTTCAAAAAATTTCATGCAAGATGTTAGGGGTTCAAATATGTGGTGAGGGTTAGAAATAGGCTATGCATGTGGGACTAAGTTGTAGTATGTGCTATTAAAGATCTAATTTGGGTAGTTCATGTTAAAATTTGGTTGAGGGAAGAGGGAATTTCCATATTTTAAACCTTGTAGTCTACTTCACATGTTAGGTGTTTGATGAAATTCCTAAGAGAGTTACACCATGGGTAATCCTCCTAATTATTAATCGATTTCCGTTATCTCCTTATAGATTGTTATTGCTAGAGGTGTTGGTGTATTGTATAAACTTAAGGAAAAGCTATTTGAGGTATGTATGGCTAACTTTAATCTTTGTAGAGTCACCTTGTTGGTGTCCGAGCATTTGGTATGAGTTTCTTGCTTGAGCATATGTGAATTGATTGTTCTAATGTGTTGAGACGTAAGATTCTATTCTCTGATTGTCCTAGTTGAGTGCCATGCCACCATGCTATATGAGATTGTGAAAAGGGTGATTCCCTGTGCTTACTCTATCATGTCCAAAGCTCGTTAACTGTTGAATACATCGGTATGCAAGGATGTACTACCAAACGAAAGAAATGATAACGAATCCAATTGTTGAATGTATCTAAGTGCTAAACGCTGTGTAGTAAATAATGGAAAGGAAACGTGGATAAAATAATTGAGCTATATGTTGATGGCATACCGTATATGACTCACTGTTTGATAAAGATTTCTGTGGCCTTGATTTCATATGGTTACTTGGTTGTTACGAATGAATATCCTTGATGATGAGAATCTTTGTGATTTAATTGTTGGTTGATGTTGCTATTAATTACATTGTTGAACTTATCAAAGTACTAAAGGATGTGTAGCAAATGATGAAAGTAAATATGGACTAATTTTATTGAGTTAAATGATTGTGGCAACACCATATATGAATTAGTGATTGGTAAGGATCATTGTGCCTTGATTTCACATAGTTATTGGTTGATATGAACTTATGTTCTTCATGATGAAGATCCTTGTGATTTAATTGTTGGTGGTTGTTGCTGTGAAATGTGATTGTACGGTGGGATCGGGTTGCGCGCCGCAACACGAAGTAATAAGGGTGGAGAGTTAATAATGGTGAAATGTGATTGTATGGTGGGATCGGGTTGCGCGCCGCAACACGAAGTAATAAGGGTGAAATGTGATTTCACGGTGGGATTGGGTTGCGCGCTGCAACACGAAGTAATAAGGGTGAAATATGATTGTACGGTGTGATCGGGTTGCGCACCGACGAAGTAATAAGGGTGGAGAGGCAATAAGGGTGAGATGTGACTGTACGGTGGGATCGGGTTGCGCGCCGCAACACGAAGTAATAAGGGTGGAGAGGCAATAAGGGTGAGATGTGACTGTACGGTGGGATCGGGTTGCGCGCCGCAACACGAAGTAATAAGGGTGGAGAGGCAATAAGGGTGAGATGTGACTGTACGGTGGGATCGGGTTGCGCGCCGCAACACGAAGTAATAAGGGTGGAGAGGCAATAAGGGTGAGATGTGACTGTACGGTGGGATCGGGTTGCGCGCCGCAACACGAAGTAATAAGGGTGGAGAGGCAATAAGGGTGAGATGTGACTGTACGGTGGGATCGGGTTGCACGCCGCAACAGAGGAAAAATTGAAATGAGTAACTGTGAAACCTTCATTTGTGATTTTCTATATTTCTGTGTGGTATTTGTTTGGTTTCCCTGACTGTCCTCTATTTGTGTACTATTTGATTCTACTTAGAATGAAGCTTGTTCATATATACTAGTACTATTCAATGGTACTAACGTCCCTTTTGCCGGGGGCGCTACATCTTTTACATAGATGTAGGTGGTTCCATAGCAGGTAGTTCTGATCGCCGATAGTGGTGCCTCCTCTTCATCCTTTCAGCAGTTCTGGTGAGCCCCATTTCCTCTCGGGGCCGTGTGAAGTCTATATCATCTTCTTTTGTATATGTTGTGTCTTTAAAGGTATAGCGTGGGCCTTGTCTCCGGCAAATATATGTAAGCTCCTAGTATTCTTAGAGGCTTCGTAGACACTATGTGGGTTGTAAATATATTTTGGGTAGTAGTTGTAATTATTCGGAATCGTGGTCCCGTGATGGAAATCTTGTGTTTAGTTTGTATAATTTTGGGGATCATCAAAGGATTGAAGCTTTAAAAGAGGAAAATGGAAATTATGTTGTAAATTCTTATAAATTTGTATATTGTGCACACGGGGTAATGCGTTGGGTAGGAAAGGCAAATCCAGGTCCGCTTGACTGGCATCATCCGGTTAGGTGCCGATCTCGTCCCTCGATTTTGGGGCATGACAAACTTGGTATCAGAGCTTAAGGTTTTAAAGTGTCCTAGGATGTCTCGAAGCCGTGTCTAGTAGATCCCTTCTTATCAGTGTGTTGTCGACCACATCTATAATTAGGGGGCTACATGGACATTTAGGAATTTCACCCTTCTTTGATACTCCAATCGTGCGATAGAGCTCAAGTTAGGGAGTTAGTTTTCTCTCTAAGCCTTACTCTCAAAATGAGTAATCATGATACCATAATCCACGTGTTTGAAGCAATGAGGAGGGATTGATCCCACCATTGAGTCCGAAGGGATTGCCCAAGGGCTTGTTAGGAGAATGTATTGAGTTGTGGAGGGGTTGGTAGACCCTATCTCTAAGAGAGGCGTTCCCTTGTCCCTATTGATGTCACTGCACCACCAAATCCTATATTATATCGGTATGGTACCAACGTACGTTAGGGATGTGGAGTCGAGGGGCATCGATTCAGCTATTGCCCTATCAACCTAAAGTCACCAAGTAGGTCACTCCTTAGCACAACCAACGTGTTCTTGTTGTATACATACATCAATATTGAAGAATTTTCATAGGCATGGTCTTAATAAATGTTGAGTCACAAAACATTGCATGCACCTACTCTTTGAACGAGATCCAATATTTCGTGAATCCACCCCACCGCAAATTTTCTTATGTGCAATCTCTTAGGACATTGAGATCTATAAGCATGTACGTGTGTTGAGTTGTAGCTATAGAATTACCATTTCCAACATGCCTTTCTAAGCTCTAACAAGGGACTATACCCGAAGAATTTCTTCCCGAATGAATGGATGGACAATTCTAATATTTTCACACAAAATAAAAGGATATTTTCTCTCGACCAATTATTCTTCTCTATTCGAAATCCTAGGCCATTTTCTTCAAGTTTTTGCATCATCTGAATGTTGACATAGTGTCATAGTGAAGATCTTACCTTGTGTCATCATTACCTCTAGTATGGTAGTGCCCTTGCTATATCTTTCTTGAGGCTTTCATTTTGGCCTAGTGGTCAGAATCGACAAGATTTTTGTTTGTTTGGCGAGAATCTCCCTCTTTCCCCGACAGGTTATTTTCTGAATTTGGTCTGCTCAATTACTTTTAAACACTATTAAAATATCCATCGAAGCTAGGGACCGTTGAGCCTCCATATAGCTGGATCGTGCTATTTATTCTTTTGAAGGTTGTTCTTCTTTTGGTTATAAGGAAGACGAGAATTTTCGCTCCTCTTTTGGTTACTCCCTGCACCTCTGTGTGCAGATCCAGGTACCGGACAATCTCACTAGTTGATTTCCGGACGTGCTTAGAGTTGTTTGACGATCGAGGTAGCTGCTCAGCGTCCCCAGCTCACCTCCTTTCTTTTCCTCAGTTCATAGTTTTTGTCTTTTGTACTCCAGGCTTTGTAGTAGCAAGTCACCTTGTTGTACATTGTATTTAAAGTTCTAGATGCTCATGACAGTTGACTCCAGGTTTTGGGGAAATGTATAATTTCTTCATCTCATTCTGCTATTTTAAAATCTGCTAATATTGGGGAAATTATGAAATATATTGATAATCTTAAATGGTTGGCTAGCCTAGTTCCATGATAGGCTCCATCACGACCGGTTTAGAAATCGGGGTCGTGACACCTTGACTATAGACTCTATAATATTGTCCTTATTTTTTATCTATCATGGTCATCCATGTATCACACCTTACTCATATGCATCATTAACTCTCTTCTTATTTTTCGCTAATATATATGTCTATCACTTTATTTCAAAAACTTCAACAAGACATTCTTTTGCTTTTAGCTCCCCTTGCTTCATCCACTGACTCTTCGGGTTGCCTAATATGCTCTCTCTACTAGGGACGGGAGCCACACTACGGTAATATTTATCCATTCCAGGATTCCAGTGCCTGTCTTTGTAAAATATTTTTTTTGATCATTCTAGTATTCATATCTAGCACCATCTGGGTGTCTCACAAGGAGATTTTGTTAGCACATTTACAATATCCTTTGGAAATGTCGACTAACGCAAACAATCCAACCATCATTTCGGGTTACTCTAAGCCCAGCTAGTTCCTGATATCCCGTCCTTCTCTTTAACTATACCTGTTAGCTCCCATGGAGCATAACTAAGATGGGTGTGGCTAATTTTACATACCTCTGTTACAATTGAAGGTAACTCAAATTGCTTATATTTCTCTACTTGAATTGTAAATACTGTTAATCTTCATTAACTGGGTACCTCGTACCCTTCTTCACCTTACTTCTTTTACTTGCTGAAACTTGTGTCTACCTTCCAATTCTCTTATTCCTTTTTACTGTAAGAGTGGATAGACATTCTTGCCTTAGGGATCCTTATCAAGAAACTTACACATCTTAGTACACACATGATTTGTTGAATACCTCATATTTATCCATCATAAGCATGATGCAAAAATCGAGTTCCTCTGACTCAACTCTTCCACAACTATATATCTTATCAACCGTCTTTCTGGAAGTAGGCATCGTCGTATTATGAATAAGATAGAGTTTAAGAAATTGAGTTCTTACAACTGAGCTCTACCACACGATCTAGAGTAAGAAGAAAGAGTGACAGTCCTAAATGCCCTGTAGCCTCCTGCTTATGAGTGTGGTGTACAACACACCTATAAACAAGACTCTACTAGCCACGACTTGTAGACTCCCTAGGACAGAACTGCTCTAATACCACTTTTATCACCCCCCGAACCTACCCATAACCTATATACATATATACACAAGATGTACACAAAACTCTAGACTCGGCAATTCCGAAGGACGTGGAGCTTACCGATAAAGCTGAACTCGGGCAACACCTACTGAGGAGGTCTATCCGTCTGAACCTGCACACATGAAAGGCAGCGTCCCCAGAAAAAGGTACGTTAGTATGAAATAATGTACTGAGTATGCAAGGAAATAAAATAACTGAAAGCTAAAACTGAACTGATAATATAATAACTGAAAGTAACTGGGAGTCAAAGATGATCTAGAGATATACTTACCTGCTGATACTGACTCAAATCTCTCAGTATAGTAAACAAAATAGATGTCCGACCCTATATGGCTCGGAACGTGTAACTGCTCCACCGTAGTAAGCTTGCTCATAGGCGCTCGACCATACTAGGCTCTGTATCTCGGCATAGGCACTCAACCGCAGTAGGCTCAGTATATAACTTACCATCTGATTAGAGGTTGCCTAATAAGAGCCTGCCCATCGATTATAGCTCAGTGATGGGGAAAATACTGTAATACTGTAAATATATAGAACCCTCCGCTCTCTTGACTGGAAGAAGACAATACTCAATTGAATATGAAGTCCCGATAAGGGAAAATACTGTAATACTGTAAATATATAGAACCCTCCGCTCTCTTGACTGGAAGAAGACAATACTCAATTGAATATGAAGTCCCGATAAGGGAAAATACTGTAACTTATGAGACTAGGATAATGTTTCTAAATTCGGGAGTATGAACTTCTTTTTATGCCTCATTATCAAACACAAATAGTTACGAGATCATGTCACAATGAAGGAAGGGATTAACCTTAACATACCCCGGGTAGGGAAAAATCCGTTTGATGTTCTTGAGAAAGATTGCACTGTACTTCCTTAAATTTGCAAAATCTCATGTTGCATTGAATTGTTTAATATCTTACGTACTTATGTGATATATGCAGATGCATATTTGAATTACTCACGTTACTTTTGTTACTTCTTCATGGCTCTTAATGTTTGAGATGTCTTATATATGGATGTGGGACCCACTTATAAGGCTTACTTTAGCCACTTAAAAATCTCTTAAAATTCCACCTTTCACATAAGTTTAAGAGTCATAAAATTGGCTTTAACTTGCTGCCAAGTCTTCATAAACCCACGTGAAGGATGTCCCCCTAGAATTATCCAAAATCTTCACCTAAATAATTATCCACAAAATCCAATTTACAAGTTAATCTCCCACATAAAAATTCATAATTACCCAAAATTCTAAATAATTAAGAATTATCTTAAATTACTTAAAATACTACTCATTTTTAGCACACCTTATATACCTTACTGTCATTTCCATGTGGTACCTTGTATGGCATTAGTCCATAAATACCGGGTATTATAGCTCAGACGTATTTTATCCCAAATTGTCAAACTTCAACGAAACTCATTTTCTTCGATTCGCTTACCCTCTCACCTTCACGAAATTTACTTATCATTTATTTGAAATAGCGTTATACCTATAATCCCAAAATAATCTCATTCCCGAACTTATGTCGATTAACTTACGATGAAACTTTAACGTACAAAAATGCGGAATGTAACATCTCATTTATGAGCTTTCATCAATTTATTTATGGTGTACTTTCACGTACGAAAACATGGGGTGTAACAATAAACAACAAGAATCTTAACGAGGTTCCACCTCATGTATAATGAAATCAAAATTGAGGTATCGCCTCGTATAATCAAGAATTACAACCGAGGTATCGCCTCGTATTCACATTTCTAAATTTAAATCACAATATTTCCTTATACCGCTGCGTGGCCTTATATTGGAACTAGGTTTCAAAATCGTTTTCCAGAAATAGCTACACGCACTTTATCCCACCTTATGATGCCACTTGGCTTCACGTAGTTCCCTTACAAGCAACACGTACATAAGTCCCACCTTATACCGCAACATGCACATAAACCCTAAGCCTTATACTGCCGCATGCTGACAATTTAGGCACCACGCTACATACTCCACTATGTCCTTCTTCATTCTCCTCCACCAATAGTGCTGCCTCAAGTCCTGAAACATCTTAGTGGCACCCAGATGAATGGAGTATCGCGAACTGTGGGCCTCCTGAGGAATCAACTCACGCAAACCATCCACATTGGGCACACATAACTGGCCCTGCATCTGTAACACACTGTCATCCCCAATAGTAACCTCCTTGGTATTGCCGTGCTGAATTGTATCCTTGAGGACAAACAAATGGGGGTCGTCATATTGATGCTCTCTGATATGGTCATTTAGAGAACACCGAGAAAACACGTAGTCAAGAACTCGACTGGGATCCACTAAGGCCTGAACATCCAATGCTAATGGCCTCTCTGTTGCCGGTAGATATGCTAAACTACCCAAACCTTCCGCTTTTTTACTCAAGGCATCAACCACCACATAGGCCTTTCAGGGATGATATATAATGGTGATATCGTAATCCTTAAGCAACTCTAACCACCTCTGCTTCCGCAAGTTAAGATCTTTCTGTTGAATAGATGTTGTAGACTCCGGTGACCGGTAAAGACCTCATAAGGAACACCGTACTAATAATGCCGCCAGATCTTCAATGCATGAACAATTGTTGACAACTCCAAGTCGTGGACTGGGTAATTCTTCTCATAGGTCTTCAACTGTCGAGACGCATAAGCAATAACCCTGCCATCTTACATCAACACCGTGCCAAGGCCAACATGTGACACATCACAATACACAATATAAGACCCCGAGCCCTTAGGCAATACCAACACTAGGGCTGTAGTCAAATCAGTCTTGAGCTTTTGAAAGATCGCCTAACACTTGTCGGACCATATGAAAGGAGCACCCTTCTGGGCCATTCTGGTTAAAGGTGCATCAATAGATTAGAAACCCTCTACGAAACAACGATAATACCCGACCAAACCAAGGAAAATTTGAATCTCACTAGCTGAAGACGGTCTTGGCCAATCTTACACTACCTCAATATTCTTCGGATCTACCTTGATCCCCTTACTTGACGCCAGATGACCCAAAAACACCACCGAATCAAGCCAAAATTCACACTTTGAGAACTTTGCATGTAACTTCTTCTCTCTCAAGGTCCGCAGCGCTATCCTCAAGTTCTACTCATGATCTTCCCTACTGCGGGAGTACACCAAGAAGTCGTCAATAAACACAATGAAGAATGAATCAAGATAAGGCTGGAATACACTGTTCATCAGGTACATAAGTGATGCTGGGGCGTTGATCAGCCCAAATAACATCACAAGGAACTCGTAGTGACCGTATTGAGTCCTAAAGGATGTCTTTGGAATATTCAAATCCCGAATATTCAGCTGATGATAACCTGACTACAAATCAATCTTTGAGAACACTCTGGCATACTGTAGCTGATCAAATAAGTGATCAATGCATGAAAATGGATATATGTTCTTCCTTGTAACCTTGTTCAACTGTTGATAATCAATACACATATGCATAGAACCATCCTTCTTCTTTACAAACAAGACCGGAGTACCCCATGGCGATACACTAAGCCGAATGAAACCCTTATCAAGCAAATCTTGCAACTGCTCCTTTAACTCCTTCAGCTCCGCTGGGCCATACGATATGGTGGAATAGAAGTGGGCTGAGTGCCCGACAAGAAGTCAATACCAAAATTGATATCCAGATCAAGTGGCTTGTCTAGAAGATCCGCTGTAAATGCATTTGGGAAGTCTCTCACTATTAGGACTCACTCAAGAGTAGGAGTATCAGCACTGATATCTCTCAAAACGGCTAGATAAGCATCACACCCCTTCTCAACCATCAACTGAGCCTTTAGAAAACAAAACCTTACTAGGAACATAATCTAATGCACCCCTTCACCTAATTGTGGTAAACCTGGCATAGCTAACGTCAGAGTCTTGGCCTGACAATCTAGAATAGCATGATATGGAGACAATCAGTCCATGCCCAAGATAACATCAAAGTCTATCATACTAAGTAACAACAGATCAACTCTGGTCTCAAAACCACCAATAACAACTAAATACAACCGATACACATGGTCTACTATAATAGAATCTCCCACAGGTGTGGGACACATAAACAAGAGAACTCAAGGAATCACATGATATATCCAAATATAGAGCAAAGTAAGATGACACATATGAATAAGTGGATCCTGAATCAAATAAGACTGATGCATCTCTATGGAAAATTGGAAACATACCTGTAATGATTGAGTTTGAAGCAACCACCTCCGTACTACCCAGAAAAGTATAGAATCTAGCATGGCCTCCCCCTTTAGGGAGACCTCTACCCATCCGTCCCCCACCCCTAGCTGGCTGAGCGGGTGGAGCAGCAATCATGGCCGGAGATGTCTGCGGATCTAACTGAATCTATGTAGCCTGAGTAGTCTGGGAAGGTGCACCCCTCTAAAGTCTTAGGCAGTCTCTAACCATGTGGAGGGTATTGCTATACTAAAAGAAAGCTCTCGATGGGCGTGGTACCTGGGACTAGCTCGGGCCTGGTTGGATGGACTGACTGCTAAAGGAATCTCGTGCAGGAGGTGCACTAGAAAGTGGCTGAGCAAAGTGTTCAACCTAAGACCTCGAAACAACCGGAGCACCACTAGAAGATAGAAGTGCTTAATGAACTGGACGACTCACTTAGCCCCTACCATGATGGGCTGTAGCTGCAGCGTGATCACCTCGAAATCCTCTCATACCATGAGGCCTCTTGGCCAACCTATCATCTCTCTCACGGCCTCGCATACCCTCAACCTCTGAGCAATCTCTACCACCTGCTGATATGGGGTATCTTCCTCCAACTCTCTAGACATGCTGAATATAATACCATAGTTGAGCCCTTCGATAAATCGACGGACTAGCTCTCTAATTGTGGAAACCAAGGCAGGTGCATGCATGTACATATTACTCAATCGAACAACATACTCCGACGCTGTTGTAGTACCCTGGCACAGCTTCTCAAACTCCACGCGCCATGCATCCCGAAGGGTTTGAGGAATAAACTCTCTAAAAAAACTTAGAAAATCGATCCCATGTATGTGAAGCTTCCTCGACTGGGCTACTCACCTCGCACGCTTGCCACCACTGATATGTCGCTCCCTTTAGCTGGAACATAGTAAAAGCCACCCTAGTCATCTCCATAATACCTATAGTGCGGAGGATACGATGGCACTCCTCAAGAAAACCATGTGTATCCTCTAAAGCCAAACCACTAAAAGTAGGAGGGTGGTACTTCTTGAACCTCTCGAGCCTAAGCTACTCATCCTCAGATGCTGTTGCACTAGCCACGGTCTCAGCCGGCGCAACAAGATGTACCAGTATAACCTATGGGGCCTGATTAACCTGAACCCACTGCTCTGAGGTAAAAGCCACGGGATTTTGTGCTCCTCCCACAACCTGAGATGTGGCTGGTGAAAGTGAGATCAACCCCGCCTGATCTAAGGTACCGAACCTTCTCAGGAACCATGCAAGGGTCTCCTGATGTGCTGGGGTGGCAATAGGTGCCTCGGGTGCTTGTCCCCCGATTGGAGCTACTGGTGGCTCCTCTGTCTTAGCTCGGGTAGGTGCTTTGGTTGCACCACGTGCTCCTCCTCAGCCTCTGCCCTGGCCCCGACCTATCACGACTCTAGCAGGGGGCGCGAGTGTCTGATCGTCAGATTCTGCTGTGCGTGTCCTCACCATCTGTGAGAGAATAGAAAGTCAAAGATTTAGTTTTTGAAATCAACCAATTCTCACGATAAAGAATCAAAGAAGTGATTTTTTCCTAACATCTCAAAGAAATCAACCAATTTGCACGATAAGTTACGTAGCCTCTTGAAGATAAGTACAGACATCTCCATACCTATCTGCTAGACTCTACTAAACATGCTTATGACTCATAACACCTATGAACCTAGAGCTTTGATACCAACTAGTCACGACCCCAATTTGCCTCTGTAAGATGTCGTGATGGCACCTAGTCTCTAATAATAGGTAGACTAACAAATAATAATAATATGGCAAAAATAATTTATCAAAATACTAAAAAAAGCAGAATACTGATATAACCTTCCAAATCAAAACATAATCTCAATAGTACGCTCCCTAAAATCGGCGGAATTGAGTCATAAGTTATATAGAATAATTCTAGAATATCTAATACATCAATGTCTGAAATAAATACAACAGGAAGTAAAATAGGGAAGGTGACTCAGAGGCCTACAGATGTGGAGCAGGTATATCTTGAATTCTCCAAAACAACATCTACAAACAACCTCTAACGACCGACATGAGTAGACATACTTGGATCTGCAAAACAAATGTGCAGAAGCGTAGTATGAGTACACCACAATAGTACCCACTAAGTGTCAAGCCTAACATCAGTAGAGTAGTGATGAGGCCAGGTCAAGACACCTACTAGGATGTAAATAAATAACATAAAAATTAAATACAGATATGTAATGGCAAGTGAAGAAATAACTGATACTAAACAAGATAATGGCATGAACTAGTACCGAAAATCAACAGTGGAAATAGCATAAAAGAAGCAACTAATGTGGCTACAATGATCATGTACGAACAACAACTACTAGAACAAGAAGAATGAAACAACAAGAAATATTCCCACAAAAATACTTTGAAACATGATATAAACAGCAAGAATCACAATGAGGTACTACCTCATATAATTAAGAATCGCAACCGAGGTACCGCCTCGTATTCACATTTCTCAATTTCAATCACAATCTTTCCTTATACCGCCGCGTGAACCTTACATTTGAAATAAGTTTTGAAAACGTTTTACCAAAATATCTACACATATGTTAGCCCACCTTATGATGCCGTGTGGCTTCACGTAGTTCCCCTACAAGCAACACACACATAAGTCCCACCTTATACCGCTGCATCCATATTAACCCCAAGTCTTATACTGCCGCATGCGCGTCAGTATCTTATCACAATAACAATTTGCACCATAAGTTCCCATATATCACAGCTTGCCAACAACAACAATACCAATGTTTCCACAACAACAGCCTATGGCCCCACTGATGAGTGGCTAGAATTCGTGATTTTAAGCATTATATCCCTCGCATTTTATGTGCTTTAATGATAAAATACACGTCGTATGTGCCTAATAGGGTTTATTTTATGTGTAGGTGAATTGGAAATGGAAACGGGGCTAAACGGATGCAAATACGTCGAAGAATACGCGAGAGGGGACACCCGGACGATAGCCGGGCGCCAAGCCAAACAGCCTGGGGCAGCCTGGCGTTACCCAGGCGTTAGACCCATAACGCCTGGGGGGACCAGGCGTTACCCAGGCCTTAGGGCTGTAACGCCTGGCCCTGCCTGGCTTTACCCAGGCTTTAGGGCTGAAACGCCTGGGCCCCGGGACAGTGAAAAACCGAGTTTTGACGGGTTTTAAGTGTTTCCAAGTTAGAATAGAAGTCTTTGAGATGTTTAGGGTTCATTCTAAACATATAAATAGACCCAAAAACATCACATTAAGGGGCTTTTGCAGACAGAGGCAGGAATTTCGTGGGAGAACCTTTGACAGAGGATTCTACTCAGTTTTTCTTCTCTTCTCTTCTTTTAGTTTTATAGTTTATTCGTTCTAGAGTATTGGGTGTTACATGAATGTTGTAGTTGAAGCTTGAATTATTCTTATTGTTTATCTTAATTGGTTTGTTTATTCAATCTTGTGCTTAATTATTCAATTGCTTGATCACAATTGACTACTATCTACGAATCTAGGGTTGAACTCGGGAGAGGGAATTCTAGATTGCATATAAGATTGGGTAGAGCAAGATCTTAACCCTTCAGGGGAGCGGATTTGCGGTTAGGATAGGAATATACCTAATCGCCTTGCTTGGTTATTATACGGGAATTATTAATGCGTTCTTGTTAATCCTGATTCCATAGGAATATAGGCATTAGGTTAACTTGAATAGGCGAGTTGTACTTCGGGAGAAGACTACGAGCAATATTAACCTCGTCAATCAATAAACCTGATTAGAAGATTTAGGTCGAAAACTCAACGTGATTGTTTAACAACCCATAACTCTAGAATATCAATTTACCTTGAATTCATCTTTAAGTTAGTTGTCTATTTAATCTTTTGATTTCCTACTTTAGATTAATTCTAGTTAAATGTTTGTTTGAGTCAGTTTAGTTGATAGTTAAATCACAAGTCCCTGTGGGTACGATATCTGGACTTAAAATCCTATATTACTTGTCGACCACGTACACTTGCGTGTGCATTGGGAAATCAACCAACACCTACCACAACATATACAAGATTACCAACAATAACAATGAATGTAAAATGCTCAATAAGATAGATGTTAATGACTTTCACAACTTCAACATCAATTAACTCAACAATGAGAGAAATAATGTATAACCACGATAATAGATAAGACTAACTCACAATAAAAGAGATAAAATTTAGCAATGAATTTCAAATAAATGAAATCAACAAGGAAAGGGATAACATGAACAATTACTTTAAGTAAATGATAATCAATAAGGATAGAGATAACACGATAAACTACTTCAAATATTGATAATTAACAATGAAAAGATATCATATAATAATAAAAGAGGAAACAAGTTCAACTAAAGCATGAGTGAAAATGATCGATTAGGAGGTAGAACAAGTAATAACAAAATCATTTAAGGCATGTAAGGATAGACTAATACAAGTACAAATAGATTGATTAAGAGAATTAGAACATATTATCACATTCAATTAAAGCATGGAAATAATCTAAGTAGCCTATCGGTCAAATGCCACGTACAAACTGTGTACCTACTCGTCACCTTGCGTACACAAACTTCACTTAGTACAATTGAATCAAACAGTAACAATCCTAAGGGATAGTTACCTCACGCGAATTTAGACAAGACACTTACCTCAACTAGGCCAATTCAATACTCAAAAATAGCTTTTCCCTTAAAATCCATCTCCACACGGATCAAATCTAACCAAAATCACCTCAATATCGTCAAACAATGCTAGGAAATTTAATTGCAATAGATAAAGTTAAGATCTTTACACTTTTCTCAAATAGTCAAAAAAAGGCAACCCGGGGCCCGCCCGATCAAAATCAGGGTCCAATAGTAGATTTTGTCTACCCTTGACTTCATGAGTTCATATATGTGATTAGTTTCAAAATTGAGTCCACATCGATTCTCTAAACTCAATTTCCTATTTTTCAAAAAAAATGACAAATTTTCACTTTGATTCACATGATTTTGATCTTAAAGTCTACGATATGTTGATGGAATATGATTAGAAATAGATTAAAATTAGTTACCCAAGGTTTGTAGGCTGAAAATTCTCTCTCCATATCGCCTCCTACAGAGTCTAGGGTTCAAAAATGAGAAAATGACGGACAAAATCCCGACTTTCAGCTCTTATGCTCAACTGTAGTTGTCACAGTTTCAATATGGGTTCGCAATTGCCAACCCTTGCAATTGCAAAGAAAATCTCGCAATTGTGGCACTGAAGGCCTAAGAATCCCGTTTGTAAATGCGAAAATGGGTTCGCGATTGCAGACCCTACTGCCCTCGCAATTGCGACAACAACTATCGGAAATGAGAACCTAGCCCAGCCCTGCAATCTTCGCAAATGCGGCGAAGGCATCACATTTGTGATACATGAAAGTCCCTGTTACAATCGCAAATGCGACTCTGGTGTTCGCAATTGCGACACCAGAGGGCACGAGACACCAGATTTCCATTTTCAGTCCAAACACCTTCAGAAACATGCACGAAACTCATCCGAGCCCTCGAGACTCCAAACCAAACATCCACACAAGTCTAAAAATATCATAAAAACTCGCCCGTGCGATCAAAACACAAAAATATATCTAAAACTACAAATTGAACTCTAAAATGCATGAAATTCAAGGAAATTTTCAAGAACTTCTAGAATCATAATTAAGCGTCTGAATCCTATCAAACCAACTCTAAATGCCATCAGATTTTGCAGAAAAGTTCCAAAAACCATAACGGACCTATTCCAATCCCAAAATAAAATTTCGAGCTCAATATCTAAACGCCAACCCACGGTCAAACCTTTCAATTTCAAATTGCCAAATTCCGGCAAGTCAACATAAATCAACTTACGGACTTCCAAAATCTTTTCCGGGCATATGCGCAAGTCCGAAATCACGATAAAGTTCTATAGGAGCCATAAAAACACAGTTCCGGGGTCGTTTTTACAAAAGCCAAAGTTTGGTCAACATTTTCAAATCTAAACTTCTATGTCAAGAATTAAGGGTTCAAATCAACCTGAAAGCTTCCCAGAATGAAACTAACCAACCCCTCAAGTAATAAAATTGTAAACACACAAGTGTGAATCATAAAAAGGGTTAACAGGGAGAAATTACATAAAATGGCCAATCATGTCATTACAATGCCTTATTATTTTGAATTGTTTATCACATTTCTACTTTAATTGGGTTCTCAAATTTTACCCATCACCCTATTGCTGTTTGCTTTACTTAAAATTGTTATCACATTTTATTTCTAACAAATTCTACATTTAACTCGTTAATTTAGCTAAGGTTTTATTTTGTTTAAATATGATATTTTTACTTTATCTTATTACTTTCTAAACTAAACACATCTACTGTTACACCCCATATTTTCTACGCGAAAGTACGTCGTAAGTCAATTGATGTAAGCTCGGAAATGAGATCCTCTTTGAAAGTCTATAAAGTGATTTAATGTTGTTACACCATGTACTACAGACGTCACTTTCAATATAGGATTATCTAATGTAAACTCAAAAAGGACGAAATCCTTCTACAAGAATAAGAAAGGTTTACTGAAGTCTTAACTAAGTTAAGATAAATGTGAGACTTGTTAATAAAAATTTAAAAGATTTTAAAGTCATTATATGAATATATATGATGCTTGGATATGAAGTATAAATTTTGGAAACAATCGGATTTATGTTGCGAAAAAACCGACTAAGGATTTGCCTTGTAATGAAGTGTTTTGAGGATTACATTTCATGTGTTATATGAGGTGTTTTTGGGACATATATACCAAAATGAAGGTGTTGGAACCTAGTTTCCAATGGTCTAAACCATTTACTCATACGATAATGGGATAGAGAAATATGAATTTTTAAAATAGGGTCACCAAGTCACATCGCCGCACTTAGGAGAAACTGGCAGGTTTATAGGCCAGGTTGCGAGGCCTTTTTCTCCCAATATATTGAGATTTACATGGATATATTTATATGTAATTAAATCCCTATGTTTCTAGTTTCCAACTCTGCAAACTTTTTGTCAATACGATGTCGGATTAGAGAGATACAAGCGTCCGAAGTTGCACCGCTCAAGCTGCCAAGCAGGTAGCTTACCCACCTGCTTGGAGAATTGAGGCGGTAGGCTTATAAATTATCTTCTCCCTTGTATATCTCGTCATTATACATAGAAAACTTACAATAGAACACTCTCAATTCTCTCTAAGAACTGGTCCAAGATCCCAAGAACCAAACCAAAGGGAAATCAACTCAAATTATCATCAAAGGTGTTAAAGACTACAAGAGAATGCTTCTATAATGTTGTGGTGTGATTGAGGGCTATTGTGAGCTAAGTTGAGATAGGGTTTCGAGTTTTAGCTGCTGTCCAAGGTATGTATAACATCTTCTTGATTGTTCCTAAGGCTAATTTTGTGTTGGTTGTGTTATTTGAGTGAAAAACCATAAGATAGCACTAGAAAGAACATGGGATATAGTTGTCTTTTTGGTTGGGCTGTTTTGTGGCTGAATATATGGTTTGTGGTGGCTGGAAATTATGAAATATAATTTGATAATGTTGTGTCTGATGTTTTTAAGATTTTCTAGGTGTTAATTAAGTTGATTGTAGAAGAAAATATGAAAAAAGTTATTGACGGTAAAAAATTAAGGTGCTAGATGTATGGGGCTATTTTGCAAGGCATTTTGTGGATGTTTAAAACTAGAAATAATATGATAAATATAAGTATGATATTTTGAAGGTTATAAACTAATTTATGGAATAAGAGTTGGATTCAATTTATATCTTGTTATGAGTAAAAACGAGTTTGCCGCTCAATAAGATTGTTAAGATAATCGGAGAAACTCATATTGGATTATATTGTTGTTGTTGCTATTGTTGGTTATAGTTGTTGTTGTAGGCTGTTGATGACCCTTAGTGGTCTTTGGAATGTATTAAAAATAGGGGAGTTGCTGCCTGATTTTTCTTAAGCCATAAAACTAGCCAACTACGATGGTATGCCATTATATGTTAACGACAATATCAGTTCACTTGTTGTATATGCAAGAAGTTGTGTTGAGCTTGGTTGAGTAGTAAGGAAGAGATCGTACAGGTATGTTAAGACTAAAACTTTCCTTCATTTTGGCATGATACCATAACTACATGAGTTTGATAATGAGGCATAAAGAGAAGTTCGTATTCCTGAACTTATGTACATTATCCTAGTCCCATAAGTTACAGTATTCTCCTTTATCGGGACTTCATATTCAGTTTAGTTTTGTCTTCTTTCAGCCAAGAGAGCAGAGAGTCTATATGTATAATATTATAGTATTTTTACCAGCATCGAGCTATAATCGATGGGTAGGCCCCTATTGGGAAACCTCTTATGTCAAGCCCATTCCCAGTGATCCATTGGTCGTCTAACTCTGTGCCAGCAGCCGCGGTAATACAAAGGATACAAGCGTTATCTGGAATGATTGGGCGTAAAGCATCTGTAGATATCTTTTTAAGTCCGCTAATTGACCGAAATGAGAAGCAAAAATATTTTGATTAAGACGTTCCTCAGTAATATCATCATGACTCTCGAAGTCATGTCCGGTAGCAATACCAAACCAAATACGACGAGTAGTGGGGTCCTGAGCTAAGCCATGGCTAAACCTTGGAAATCATAATGCCATAATGCTTTTCAAATCCTCATAAGTTTTTTACCGATTCATTCTTTCATGAATTGCTGAAAGTGAAAAGAAANCGCAGTCGACAACATCTTCACCATCTAGAGTAACGATGAGTCGAAGAACACCGTGCATTGATGGGTGCTGAGGCCCCATATTGACTATCATGAGGTCTTTTCTTGTAGTTGGTGCAGTCATAAGTTTTTTACCGATTCATTCTTCCATGAATTGCTGAAAGTGAAAAGAAGTTCATCAAAATTTAATCGAAACATATAAGTGAAAATGAAATGACTCTTCAAATAAATCAAATTAACGAGTTTTTGTCTCTCGAATGTCTAACTAATTAATTAATTCCTTGGGAACCCCAGAATTTTGTATTCAAGATGAGCCTACAAGAGTTCCAATCAACCGAGCCTTCAGGTTTGAGAATAAGGTGGGATTCCTAGATCTAGTGGCCGGTGAATCACTGATCAAAGAGCAGATGTTCGGGGGGAGTTATTGTCTATCGGTGGTCTCTATGGTAGAATCAGTCGGGGGACCTGAGAGGCAGTGGTTTACCCTGCGGCGGGAGAGAAAGGGATTCGAACCCTCGATAGTTCTTTGTTAAAACTATACCGGTTTTCAAGACCGGGGCTATCAACCGCTCAGCCATCTCTCCGAAAGACTATTTTTATTTTATTCCTCCGAATAGAACATGGCCATAGGGCGATCAGATGGTAAGTTATATACCGAGCCTACTATGGCCGAGCGCCTATGAGGATCCCAGAATGGCCGAGATACAGAGCCTAGTATGGCCGAGTGCCTATGAAAAGCCTACTATGGCATAACATTTACATATACCGAGCCTTATAAAGGGGAACATATATTTTACTTACTATATTGAGAGTTTTGAGTCAGTATCAACAGGTAAGCATATCTTCATATTATCTTTGACTCCTAATTACTTTCAGTTATTATATTATCAATTCAGTTTCAACTTTCAGTTATTCTATTGCCTTACATACTCGGTACATTGTTTCGTACTGACGTCCCTTTTGCCGGGGATGCTGCATTTCATGCCTGTAGGCCCTGATAGAAAATTGGACAACCGTCCCAGTCAATAGATTTAAACATCAGCTTGGTTGGTAAGCTCCACTTTCTCGGAGCTACCAGGTCTAGACCTTGGAGTCAATTTTATATATACAAGTGTGGTAGGTAGGTCGAGGCCCTGTCCCGACCATGATAAAGTTCAATTATCTCTAGAGGCTTGTAGACGAGTCCTGTATATTATGTATATCATTAGATTTTCACGGCGGCTTCGTCAGCATGCGCATTTATATATATATATATATATCATATCTTTTGGGTATGTTTATCCCTCATATGAGAGAGATGTTATTTTCAGGTAATTAAGAAAATGGCCTCATCGGCCTAAGTTGAGGGTTACCCCTCCAGGGTTCACAGTTACAGAGAGGTACGCTCTGGCCGAGTATGATACCTTGTGCCGGTCGCGGCCCCTCGGTTTGGGTCATGACAAAAGTGGTATCAGAGCAGTTCTGTCCTAGGGAGTCTACAAGTTGTGTCTAGTAGAGTCTTGTTTATGGTTGTGTTGTGCACCACACTTATAAGTAGGAGGTTACAGGGCATTTAGGACTGTCACTCTTTCTTCTTACTCTAGATCGTGTGGTAGAGCTCAGTTGTAAGAATTCAAACTCCTAAATTCTATTTTATTTGTAATACAACGATACCTACATCCATAAAGACAGTTGGTAAGAGATTGAATGTGGTTGTGGAAGAGTTGAGTCAGAGGAACTCGATTTTTCATCATGCTTATGGTGAGTAAATGTGAGGTATTCGGCATATCATGGGTGTACTAAGATGTGTAATGTCACAACCCAAAACCACCCCGGTCGTGATGGCGCCCATCGTTGAACTAGGCAAGCTGACACAATCCCAAACTACTCGACTTTTCATTAAAAATTAAATAATAGCCTTTATCAAACTGATGTTTGCGTAAAAGAGATAAACTCAAAACTAAAATGCAAAAAATAAAAGCCCAACATCAGGTGTCACTAAGTCATGAGCCAATAGTACAACTGTTCTGAAATATAGTAAGACATCATAGTCTGAGAATAGCCAAAATATACTAAAAGGGAGATAAGGAAGGAAAAAGGCAGGACTGCGATCGCCAGGCATCTACCTTACTACCTCCGATGAATGTCCGTGACTGGAATAGTAAACAGCCGCTACCATGGCCTAAGATACCTGAATTTGCACACAAGGTGCAGGGGGTAACGTAAGTACACCAGCTCAGTAAGTAACAAGTCAAAACTGTGAACTGATAGGTAGTGACAGACTAAACCTCAACAAATAACGAAAACCAAACTGTACAGTAAAGTAGACATGCTTTACATTCAGGTATTCAGCTCAGGAAATAATGTAAATGCAAATCTGAACGATGTAAAGTAATAAGCTCCGCATATCTCTAAGTGCCAATGCACAGAATGCATGAAAGTGTACCCTGTACTCCCACTCTCATGTGCTCAACCACTTGGTACCGCATATGGCCATCTGGCCCAGGGAAATCCATCCCGGAACATACTCGATGCTGACTATATAGTAACTCGGTACCGAGGAAAAAGGGTAATCCAACCCTGCGGAGAAACCCACCTCCAGGTATCAATACTTCGGACAAATCCATGTCCAGGAAAATCCATCCCTCAATAATATCATCTACGCTCACTGGGGGTGTGTTACAGACTCCGGAGGGGCTCCTAAAGCCCAAGCACTATCATAATCATCAACATAACCACTACGACGTGCAGCCCGATCCCATATCTATCACTCAACATCAGGTTCTCGGACTCACCAGTCATCACTCTCCAGTCTCTCACACACACAGGCTCACAATGCTATGAAACTAGCCCGAAACAATGATATGAGGTGCCAAATAATAATATCCGAGACTGAGACATGATATGATATGCATGAATAAGACTGAGTACAGAATATCAATGAGACTAATGAGATGACAGCAAGAAAAGACCACTCGGGTCTCAACACTATCGGCGTGAAGCCCTAACAGGATATCTAGCATGATTTACAGCACATTTACTTAATCACATGATAGAAACACAGATATCAGCAAGAAAGAATCACTAAGCGATGCCATGGAATGAACTAGGCCACAATTCTCATGGTGCACGCCTGCCACTTGGCATGCGCGTCACCTCAATACTAATCACATAACACATAGATCGAGGTTTCGAACCCTCAAAATCAAGTTTGGAAGCGTTATTAACCTCAATCAAGCCAAAATCTTACTCTACGATGGCCTTGCCGCTCGACCCGGCCTCCAAACGCTTCGAATCTATCCAACAAAAATATCAAATTAGACCATATGAAAAATATCAAATTAGACCAAAAATCCCGAATTCGGTTCAAACCCTGCCCCCGAGCCCACGTTTTGAAATACAACAAAAATTACAAAATTAGAAAACCCATTCACTCACGAGTCCAACCATATCAAATTTATCAAAATTTGACTTCGCATCGACATTTGATTTCCAAAAATCCATTTTATGAAGCTTCCCCAATTTTCCCCAAATTTCCACCTCAAGGTACTAATCGAATGATGAAATTAGTGTTATATCCATGTATATTAACCAAATCCAAGTTAGAATCACTTACTCTGATGTATTTCTTGAAAAACCTTCGAAAAATCACCACAAACCGAGCTCCCTAGGTCCAAATTGTGAAATACAGCCCTAATACCCGTATTTATAGTGCACCCTCTGAGCCTTCATCGCGGTCCGCATAATTCAATCGCGCCACGAACTCCTCACCACGGTCCGCATAAATCCTGTCGCGGATCCTGAACCATACCTTCTGTAGTTCGCACAATCCACCGCGATCGCCTTCTATCTTTCGCGGCTCGTAAAATATCCACCGCGGCCACATAATGCCTCCGCAGTCCGCACCAATTTTGTGCGGTCTGCAATCCCTACACCAGAAACCCAACACCAGCAACATCAGCAGCTTTTTCAACAACCAAACCCATCCGCTAACTATCCGAACACCCCCGAGGCCCTTGGGACAACCAAACATACCAACATATCCCAAAACATAATTCAAACTTAGTCAAACCCACAAATCACCCAAAATAAACCAAAACACCATCCGAGATCGTTTAACCATCCGAGATCGTCAACCCTACGAATCACCCCAATCCGAGATCGTTTACTCATAAGTCAACATCTGGTTGACTTTTCCAACTTAAACTTCTAAATAAGAGACTAAGTGTCTAATTCCACTCCAAAACCACTCCAGACCCGAACCAACCAATCCGATGAAACATAATAAAGCTGAACAACCCCTAAATAAGCAGAAATAGGGAAAACGAGACTATAACTCTCGGAACGACCGGCCGGGTCGTTACATCCTCCCCCTCTTAAACAAATTTTAGTCCTCGAACGAGTCTAGAAACATACCTGGAGCCTTAAATAGGTGTGGGTATCTGCTCCGCATCTCCCGCTTAGTCTCTCGGGTTTCCTCCTCTACAAGCTGCCCTTTCCACTGCACCTTTACCGAAGCTATATCCTTTGACCTCAACTTTCAAACCTGCTGATCCAAAATAGGTACCGGCTCCACATCATAAGTCATATCACCCTCCAACTGAACCATGATGAAGTCCAAAACATGGGACGGATCTCCAATATACTTTTGGAGCATGGAAACATGAAACACTGGATGCACACTCGACAAGCTGGGTGACAAAGCAAGCTCATAAGCCTCCTCTTCTATCCTCAGAAGCACCTCAAAAGGTCCAATAAATCGGGGGCTCAACTTGCCCCTCTTCCCCAACCTCATAACACCCTTCATAGGTGTTACCTTCAGCAAAACCTTCTCCACAACCATGAAAGATACATCACAGACCTTCCTGCTGCATAGCTCTTCTGCCTAGACTACGCCGTGCGAAGCCACTCCTGAATCAATTTCACCTTATCTAAAGCATTCTGCAACAAGTCTGTACCCAAGAGTCTAGCCTCACCCCGCTCAAACCAACCAACCGGAGATCTATACCTCCTCCCATATAAAGCCTCGTACGGAGCCATCTGAATACTCGACTGATAACTATTATTGTATGCAAACTCCACGAGTGGTAGAAACTGGTCCCATGAATTCCAAAGTCAATAACACAAGCGCGCAACATGTCCTCCAAAATCTGAATAGTGCGCTCAGAATGCCCATCCGTCCGAGGGTGTAAAACTATGCCCAACTCAACCTGAGTACCCAACTCCCGCTGCACGGCCCTCCAGAACTGTAATGTGAACTGAGTATATCTATCAGAAATGATGGAAACTGGGACGCCATGCAGACGAACAATCTCTCGAATATAAATCTCAGCTAACCGCTCCGAAGTGTAAGTAGTACCAACAGGAATGAAGTGCCCGGACTTGGTATGCCGATCCATAATATCCCAAATAGCATCGAACTTCCTTGAAGTCCGTGGGAGTCCAACCACAAAGTCCATGGTGATCCACTCCCACTTCCACTTTGAAATATCTAATTTCTGAAGCAAACCACCCGATCTCTGATACTCATACTTAACCTGCTGACAGTTGAGATACCGAGTTACAAATCCAACTATATCCTTCTTCATCTGCCTCCACCAATAGTGCTGTCTCAAATCCTGGTACATCTTTGCGGTACCCCGATGGATGGAATACCGCGAGCTGTGGGCCTCCTCAAGAATCAACTCCCGAAGCTCATCTACATTAGGTATACATATCTGACCCTGCATCCTTATCACACCATCATCACCAATAGTCACATCCCTAGCATCACCTCGCCGGACCCTGTCCTGAAGAACGAGCAAGTGTGAGTCATCATACTGGTGCTCCCTGATACAGTCATAAAGAGAAGACCTGGAGACCATACAAGCCAACACACGACTAGGCTACGAAATATCCAATATCACAAGCTGGTCCTCTAAGGCCTGAACCTTCAATGCTAAAGGTCTCTCTACTGCTGGAAAATATGTTAAACTTCCCAAACTCTCTGTCCGTCGACTCAAGGCACCGGCCACCACATTGTCCTTCTCCAGATGGTATAAAATAGTGATATTATAGTCCTTGAGAAGCTCCAACCATCTTCGCTGACGCAAATTAAGATCCTTCTGCTTGAAAAGATGTTGTAGACTCTGGTGATCAGTATAAATCTCACAATGAACCCTATACAAATAATGACACCAAATCTTTAACGCGTGAACAATGGCTGCTAACTCAAGATCATGCACCTGATAATTCTTCTCATGGATCTTCAACTGGCGTGAGGCGTAAGCAATCACCCTACCCACCTGCATCAAACCACAACCAATGCCTGTCCTCGAGGCATCACAATACACGCTATAAGAACCTGAAGCTAATGGCAGAACTAACACTGGAGCTGTGGTCAAAGCTGTCTTGAGCTTTTGAAAAGCTCTCCTCACACTCCTCCGACCACCTGAATAAGCACCCTTTTGGGTCAATTTGGTCAAGGGCAAAGCAATAGATGAAAATTCCTCCACAAAGCAATGGTAATATCCCGCCAAACCAAGGAAGCTCCTAATCTCTATAGCTGAGGATGGTCTAGACCAACTCTGCACCCCCTCTATCTTCTTCGGATCCACCTGAATACCCTCACTGGACACTATGTGTCCCAAGAATGCTACTAAACTGAGCCAAAACTCACACTTGGAGAACTTTTCATAAAGCTTCTCCTCCCTTAATCTTTTTAATACAATCCTCAAATACTGAGCATGCTCCTCTTGACTACGAGAGTACACCAGGATGTTATCAATGAACACAATAACGAATGCTACCGAGCCAAGCCAAAACTCACACTTGGAGAACTTTGCATAAAGTTTCTCCTCCCTTAATCTCTGTAATACAATACTCAAATGCTGAGCATGCTCCTCCTGACTACGAGAGTACACCAGGATGTCATCAGTGAACACAATAATGAAGGAGTCAAATTATGGCTGGGATACACTGTTCATCAAATGCATGAACGCTTCTGGGGCATTGGTCAGCCCAAAATACATCACCAAACTCAAATGGCCATAACGGGTCCTAAGAGGTCTTAGGAATATACGAATCCCGAATCTTCAGCTGATGATACCCGGACCTCAAATCAATCGTAGAGAACACCCCCGTTCCCTGAAGCTGGTCAAACAAATCATTGATACGAGGCAAAAGATACTTGTTCTTGACTGTGACCTTGTTCAACTGCATGTAATCAATGCACATTCTCATGGAACCATTCTTCTTCTTCTTCACAAATAGAACCGACGCACCCCAAGATGACACACTAGGCCGAATAAACCCCTTATCTCGGAGTTCCTGAAGCCGTTCTTTCAATTCCTTCAAATCCGCTGGTGCCATACGATACGGTGGAATAGAAATAGGCTGAGTGCCCGACACCAAATCAATATTCCTGTTCGGAGGCATGCCCGACAGGTCTGTAGGAAACACATCCGGAAAATCACAGACCACTGGAACATAATCAATAGTGGGAGTCTCTGCACTAACATCCCTCAAAAAATCTAAATAAGATAGGAAACCTTTCTCAACCATACGCCGAGCCTTCTGGTATGAAATCACCCTACTAGGCACATAATCTATGGAATCGCTCCACTGAACCCTCGAAAATCCCGGCATCGTTAAGGTCACGGTCTTAGCATGACATTCTAGAACAGCATGACATGGATATAACCAATCCATGCCCAATATCACATCGAAGTCAACCATACTGAGCAATAGCAAATCCACTCGGGTCTCCAGGCCCCCAATAGACACCACACATGACCGATATACACGGTCCACAACAATAGTGTCGCCCACAGGAGTAGACACATGAACAGATTGAACTAAAGACTCATGGGGCATATCCATAAAATGAGCAAAATATGATGAAACATATGAATATCCGGAACCAGGGTCAAATAAGACTGAGGCATCTCGGTAACAGACTGAAACAATACCTGTAATCATGGTATCTAAAGCCATAACATCTGGTTTGGCTGGGAGCGAATAGAAATGGGCCTGACCACCACTGAATCGGCCTCCCCATCTAGGGCGACCTCTAGTTTCCTGATCCCCACTCATAACTAGTTGGGCGGGTGGGGAAGTAACTGGTGCTGAAGACGAAGGATGACTCCTCTGCTGCGACGAACCTCCCATAAGGTGGGGACATAATGTCTTGATATGACCCAAGTCTCCACACTCAGAGAAACCTCTCCCGGCCACTGGAAAAGGGGACTGAAGGGAGCCCCGAGCACCGGGATACCCACTAGAAGAACCAGACATAGATGAGCTCTAAGCTGATGGCGCATGAGTCGAACTCTGAGTTGGGAGGGCACTAAGAGATGAATGGCCCTGATGGGAACTGTGAGGGACATGTCCAGATGATCCGCCAGGGTGATCTGGACGAGCTGACTGAGCGTGTATGAATGGACGACCTTTGCCGTGCTGGAATTGACCTTCTGAAGAAACACCACCAAAACTACCAGATCCCCCATGCCTCTAGGCCTCCCTGTCAACTCGCTCCTGGCGGCGAACTGACTCTATCTCTCGGGCGATGTCAACCACCTCCTCAAAAGTAGCACCAGACATCCTCTCTCTAGTCATAAGAATCCGACGCGGATATGCAAGGCCATCTACAAACCTCCTGATCCTCTCCCTATCTGTAGGAACTAACCAAACAACATGATGGGCTAGCTCTGAAAATCTCATCTCATACTATGTCACAGTCATATTATCTTGACGCAACTGCTCGAACTGCCTGCCCAACTCCTCTCTGCGGGACTGTGGCACATACTTCTCCAGAAAGAGAGAGGAGAACTGCTGCCAGGTAAGGGGCGCTGCACCAACATGCCTACACCTCTCATAAGCCTCCCACCAAGTAAAGGCAGCTCCCGAGAACTGGAAGGTAGTGAATTAGACTCCACTGGTCTCCAGAATGCCTGCTGTCCAAAGAATACACTGACACCTATCAAAGAAACCCTGGGCGTCCTCGCCCTTTACAGCGCTAAAAGTCGAAGACTAAAGTCTACCAAACCTCTCGAATCTACGCTGCCCATCATCAGGCATGACTGGAACCACATAATCCTGAGCAGGCGCAACCGGCTGGGCTGGTGGCGCCTACGATGTCTGAAGTCCCTGAACAACCTTCTTGGGGGTACGGGCGGCGGGAGTCTGAGTACCTCCCCCGACCTGAGAAGTAGCTGCGGTTGTAGTAACTGAGACCGCCTGTGCAAGGCCAGTGCACACTGATACGTAACCTAGGCTCTGATACAAACTTTTCATGACCCAAAACAAACCCGGTCGTGATGGCACCCATCGTGGAACTAGGCAAGCCGACACACTCCCAAACAACTCGATTTTTCTGCACAATTTAGATAATAGACTTTATCAAACTGAAGTTTGCGTAAAAGAGATAAACTAAAAACCAAAATGCGGAAAATAAAAGCCCGACATTGGGTGTCACTAAGTCATGAGCCAATACTACAACTGTTATGAAATATAGCAAGACATCATAGTCTGAAAATAACCAAAATACACTAAAAGGGAGATAATGAAGGAGAAAGGCAGGACTGCGATCGCCAGGCAGCTACCTCGCTATCTCCGATGAAAGTCCGCGACTTGAATAGTCAACAGTCGCTACCGTGGCCTAAGATACCTGAATCTGCACACAAGGTGCAGGGGTAATGTGAGTACACCAACTCAGTAAGTAATAAGTCCAAATTGTGGACTGATAGGTAGTGACGGGCTAAACCTCAATAGATATCGAAAACCAAAATGTACAGTAAAGTAGACATGTTTTCAATTTAGGTATCCAGCGCAGAAACTAATGTAAATGCACATCTGAAAGATGTAAAGAAATAAGCTCCGCATATCTAAGTGCCAATGCACAAAATGCATGAAAGTGTACCATGTACTCCCACTCTCATGTGCTCAACCACTCAATACCGCTTATGGCCATCTGGCCCAGGGAAATCCATCCCGGAACATACTCGATGTTGGCTATATAGCCACTCGGTACCGAGTAAAAAGGGTAATCCAACCCCGCGGAGAAATCCATCTCCAGGTATCAATACTTCGGACAAATCCATGTCCAAGGAAATCCATCCCTCAATAATATCATCTGCGCTAACTGGGAGTGTGTTATAGACTCTGGAGGGCTCCTACATCCCAACCGCTATCACAATCATCAACATAACCACTGCGCAAACCGATCCCATATCTTTCACTCAGCATCAGGCTCTCGGCCTCACTCAGTCATCAATATCCAGTCTCACACACACACGGGCTCACAATGCCATGAAACTAGCCCGAAACAATGATATGATATGCCAAATAATAATATCTGAGACTGAGACATGATATGGTATCCATGAATAAGACTGAGTATAGAATACCAATTAGACTACTGAGATGACAGCACGAAATGACCACTCAGGTCTCAACAGTATCGGCGTGAAGCCCTAACGGGATATCTAGCATGATTTACAACATATTTACTTAATCACATGATAGAAACACGAATATCAACAAGAAAGAATCACTAACACATAGCTCGGGGTTTCGAACCCTCAGAACCAAGTTTGGAAGCGTTACTTACCTCAATCAAGCCAAAATCTTACTGCACGACGTCCTTGCCGCTCGACTCGGCCTCTCAATGCTCTTAATCTATCAAAAATCAGTATATTATCATCAATATACGCTAAAGAAAGAATCCCATATGAAAAATCACAAATTAGACCAAAAATCCTGAATTCGGTTCAAACTCGGTCCATCTCGAAATACGACAAAAATTATAAAACTAAAAAACCCATTCACTCACAAGTCCAACCATATCAAACTTATCAAAATCCGACTTCGAATCGACATTCAATTTCCAAAAATCCATTTTATGAAGTTTCCCCAATTTTTCCCAAATTTCCACCTCAAGGTACTAATAAAATGATAAAATTAGTGATATATCCATGTATATTAACCAAATCCGAGTTAGAATCACTTACCCTGATGTATTTCTTGAAAAACCTTCGAAAATCACCACAAACCGAGCTCCCTAGGTCCAAATTGTGAAATAAAGCCCTAATTCCCATATTTATAGTGCACCCTCTTAGCCTTCACCGCGGTCCTCATAATTCAATCGCGGCCGTAGACCATGAAACATACCTTCCACGGTCCGCACAAATCCACCGCAGCCGCCTTCTCACTTCCGCTGCCCGTGAAATATCCACCGCATCCGTCTTCTCTCTTTCGCGACTCACAAAATTTCCACCGCGGCCCGCGAAATATCCACCGTGGCCGCATAATTTCTCCGCGGTCCGCACTCCCTACACCAGAAACCCAACACCAGCAACATCAGCAGCTTTTTCAATAACCAAACCCATCCGCTAACTATCTGAACACCCCCGAGGCCCTCAGAACCTCAACAAAACATACCAACATATCCCAAAACATACCAACATGCCCGAATGACCCCAAATTTGTAGACATGCCACAAATGACTCTACGAATCTATTACAACTTCCGAAATTCCATTCCGACTCCGATATCTAATTTTTCACTACCGACCGAAAATCACCAAATTTCCAATTTTGCCAATTCAAGCCTAATGCTACCACAGACCTCCGTATTATATTTCGAACACGCTCCTAAGGTTCAACTTGCCGGGGGCTCAACTTGCCCCTCTTACCAAACCTTATAACACCCTTCATAGGTGATACCTTCAGCAAAACCTTCTCCTCAATCATGAAAGATACATCACATACCTTCCTGTTCGCATAGCTCTTCTGCCTAGACTGCACCGTGCGAAGCCGCTCCTGAATCAATTTCACCTTATTTAAAGCATCCTGCACCAAGTCTGTACCCAAGAGTCTAGCTTTACCCGGCTTAAATCAACTAGCCAGAGATCTACACCTCCTCCTATATAAAGCCTCGTATAGAACCATCTGAATACTCGACTGATAACTATTATTATATGCAAACTCCGCGAGCGAAAGAAATGGTCTCATGAACCCCAAAGGCAATAACACAAGCGCGCAACTTGTCCTCCAAAATCTGAATAGTGTGCTCGGACTGCCCGTCCGTATGAGGGTGAAAAGCCGTGCTCAACTCAATCTGAGTACCCAACTCCCGCTGTACGGCCCTCTAGAATTTCAATGTGAACTGAGTACCTCTATCATAAATGATGGAAAATAGGACGCCATGCAGACGAACAATCTCTCGAATATAAATCTCAGCTAACCGCTCCGAAGTGTAATTAGTACCAATAATAATGAAGTGCGGGAACTTGGTCAACCACTCCACAATAACCCAAATATCATCGAACTTCCTCGAAGTCCGTAGGAGTCCAACTACAAAGTCCATGGTGATCCGCTCCCACTTGCAATTCGGAATATCTAATTTTTGAAGCAAATCACCCGATCTATGATGCTCATACTTAATCTGCTGATAGTTGAAACACTGAGCTATAAATATGACTATATCCTTCTTCATCCGCCACCACTAATTGTGTTGTCTCAAATCCTGGTACATCTTCGCACCACCTGCATGGATGGAATACCGCGAGCTGTGGGCCTCCTCAAGAATAACCTCCTGAAGCCCATCTATATTAGGTACACATATCCGACCCTGCATCCTCATCACACCATCATCACCAATAGGCACATCCTTAGCATCACCTCGCCAAACCCTGTCCTGAAGAACGAGCAAGTGTGGGTCATCACACTGGCGCTCCCAAATACGGTCATAAAGAGAAGACCTGGAGACCATGCAAGCCAACACCCGACTAGGCTCCGAAATATCAAATATCAGAAGCTGGCCCGCTAAGGCCTGAACTTCCAATGCTAAAGGTCTCTCTGCTGCTGGAAGATATGCTAAACTCCCCAAACTCCCTGCCTGGAAACTCAAGGCATCGGCCACCACATTGGCCTTCCCTGGATGGTATAGAATAGTGATATTATAGTCCTTGAGAAGCTCCAACCATCTTCGCTGACGCAAATTAAGATCCTTCTGCTTGAACAGATGCTGTAGACTCTGGTGATCAGTATAAATCTCACAATGAACCCTATAAAAATAATGTCACCAAATCTTTAAGGCGTGAACAATGGATGCTAACTCAAGATCATGCACCTGATAATTCTTCTCATGGATCTTCAACTGGCACGAGGCGTAAGAAATCACCCTACCCACCTGCATCAAACCACAACCAATGTCTGTCCTCGAGGCATCACAATACACGCTATAAGAACCTGAAGCTAATGGGAGAACTAACACTGGAGCTGTGGTCAAAGCAGTCTTGAGCTTCTGAAAGCTCTCCTCACACTCATCCGACCACCTGAATGAGCACCCTTTTGGTTCAATTTGTTCAAGGGTGAAGCAATGGATGAAAATCCTTCCACAAAGCGACGGTAATATCCCGCCAAACCAAGGAAGCTCCTAATCTCTGTAGCTGAAGACAGTCTAGGACAACTCTACACCGCCTCTATCTTCTTCGGATCCACTTGATACCCTCACTGGACACCACGTGCCCCAAGAATGCTACCGATCCAAGACAAAACTCACACTTGGAGAACTTTGCATAAAGCTTCTCCTCCCTTAATATTTTTAATACAATCCTCAAATACTGAGCATGCTCCTCTTGACTATGAGAGTACACCAGGATGTTATCAGTATACACAATAATGAAGGAGTCCAAATATGGTTGGAATACATCGTTAATCAAATGCATGAATGCTGTTGGGGCATTGGTCAACCCAAAATACATCACCAAGAACTCATAATGGCCATAACGGGTCCTGAAAGCGGTCTTAGGAATATCCGAACCCTGAATCTTCAGCTGATGATACCCAGACCTCAAATCAATCTTAGAGAACACCCTCGCTCCCTGAAGCTGGTCAAACAAATCATCGATACGAAGCAAAGGATACTTGTTCTTGACTGCGACCTTGTTCAACTGCCTGTAATCAATGCACATTCTCATGGAACCATCCTTCTTCTTCAAAAATAGAACCGGCACACCCCAAGTATCCAGGAGTTCCTGAAGCTGTTCTTTCAATTCTTTCAACTCCGCTGGTGCCTTACAATTCGGTGGAATAGAAATAGGCTGAATGTCCGGCACCAAATCAATACCAAAATCAATATTCCTGTCCAGCGGCATGCTAGACAGGTCTGCAGGAAAAATTTCCCGAAAATCATGCGCCGCTGAAAGAGAATCAATAGTGGGAGTCTCTGCACTAACATCCCTCACAAAAGACAAATAAGATAGGCAGCCTTTCTCAACCATTTGCTGAGCCTTCAGGTATGAACTCACCCTATTAGGCACATAATCTATGGAACCGCTCCACTCAACCCCTCGGAAATCCCGGCATCGCTAAGGTCATGGTCTTAGCATGACAATCTAGAACAACATGACATGGAGATAACCAATCCATGCCCAATATCACATCAAAGTCAACCATACTGAGCAATAACAAATCCACTCGGGTCTCCAGACCCCCAATAGACACCACACATGATCGATATATACGGTCCACAACAATAGTGTCGCCCAATGGAGTAGACACATGAACAAATGTAACTAAAGACTCATGGGGCATATCATGAAAATGAGAAAAATATGATAAAACATATCAATATGTGGAACTAAGGTCAATAAGACTGAGGCATCTCGGTGATAGACTGAAACAATACATGTAACCACGGCATCTAAAGCCATAACATCTGGTTTGGCTGGGAGCACATAGAAATGAGCCTGACCACCACCGGATTGACCTCCCCTTTAGGGCGGCTTCTAGCTGCCTGACCCCCACGCGTAGCTGGCTGGGCGGGTGGGGAAGTAACTGGTGCTGAAGCCGAAGGATTAATCCTCTGCTACGACAAACCTCCCATAAGGCGGGGACCCAATCTCTTGATATGACCTAAATCTCCACACTCAAAGAAACCTCTCCCAGCCACTAGGTACCGCATATGCTCCCACTCTTATGTGCTCAACCACTCGGTACCGCATATGGCCATTTGGCCCAGGGAAATCCATCCCGGAACATATTTGATGCTGACAATATAGTCACTCGATATCGAGGAAAAAAGGTAATCCAACACTACGGAGAAATCCATCTCCAGGTATCAATACTTCATACAAGTCCATGTCCTGGGAAATCCATCCCTCAATAATATCATCTGCGGTCACTAGGGGTCTGTTACAGACTCCGGAGGGGCTCCTACTGCCCAAGCGCTATCATAAACATCAACATAACCACTGCGGCATGCAGCCCGACCCCATATCTATCACTCAACATCAGGATCTTAGCCTCACTCAGTCATCACTCTCCAGTCTCTCACGCACACGGGCTCACAATTCCATGAAACTAACTCGAAACAATGATATGATGTGACAAATAATAATATCTGAGACCGAGAAATGATATGATATGCATGAATAAGACTGAGTACAGAATATCAATGAGATTAATGAGATGACAACAAGAAACAACCACTTGAGTCTCAACAGTATCAACGTGAAGCCCTAATAGGATATCTAGCATGATTTACAACACATTTACTTAATCACATGATAGAAACACGGATATCAGCAAGAAAGAATCACTAAGCGGTGCCATGGAATGAACCAGGCAATAATTCTCATGGTGCACGCTCGCACGCCCGCCACTTGGCATGCGCGTCACCTCAATACTAATCACATAACACATAGCTCGGGGCTTCGAACCCTCAGAACCAAGTTTGGAAGCGTTACTTACCACAATCAAGCAAAAATCTTATTTTGCGACGCCCTTGCTACTCGACTCGGCCTCCAAACGCTCTGAATATATCCAAAATCAGTATATTATCATCAATATACGCTAAAGTAATGAATCCCATATGAAAATTATCAAATTTGACCAAAAATCCCGAATTCGGTTAAAACCTGGCCCCCAGGCCCACATCTCGAAATACAACAAAATTAAAAAACTAGAAAACTCATTCACTCACGAGTCCAACCATATCAAATTTATCAAAATCCGACTTCAAATCGACATTCGATTTCCAAAAATCCATTTTATAAAGTTTCCCCAATTTCCCCCAAAATTTCCACCTCAAGGTACTAATTAAATGATGAAATTAGTGATATATCCATGTATATTAACCAAATCCAAGTTAGAATCACTTACCCTGATGTATTTCTTGAAAATCCTTCGAAAAATCGCCACAAACTGAGCTCCCTAGGTCCAAATTGTGAAATAAATCCCAAATTCCCGTATTTATAGTGCACCCTCTGAGCCTTCACCGCGGTCCGCGTAATCCAATCGCGGCCGTGAACAGCTCACCGTGGTCCGCGTAATTTTTATCGCAGCCACGGACCCTGAACCATTCCTTCCGCAGTCCGCACAAATCCACCGCGGCCGCCTTCTCTCTTCTACGGCTCGCGAAATATCCACCGCGACCGCCTTCTCTCTTCCTCGGCCCGCAAAATATCCACCGCGGCCGCCTTCTCTCTTCCTCGGCCCGTGAAATATCCACCGCGACCACATTATGCCTCCGCGGTCCATACCAATTTTGTGCGGTCTGCACTCCCTACACCAGAAACCCAACATCAGCAACTTTTTCGACAACCAAACCCATCCACTAACTATCCGAACACCCCCGAGGCCCTCGGGACCTCAACCAAACATACCAACATATCTCAAAACATCATTCAAACTTAGTCAAACCTACGATCACCCAAAACAACACACAAACACAAAATTACCCTTGGATTTCAAGCCTAAGAACTTATAAACTTCCCAATTCTGCAAACGACGCCGAAACCAATCAACTTATGACGGAATGACCCCAAATTTTCACACACACCAAAAAATGACTCTACGAACCTATTCCAACTTCTGGAATTCTATTCCGACTCCGATAACTAATTTTTCGATGCCGACCATAAATCACCAAATTTCCAATTTTTCCAATTCAAGCCTAATTCTACCACGGACCTCCAAATTACATTCCGAACACGCTCCTAAGTCCAAAATCACCTAACAAAACTGTCTGAACCATAGAAACCCCAATCCGAGATTATTTACTCATAAGTCAACATCAGATTGACTTTTCCAACTTAAACTTCTTTATAAGAGACTAAGTGTACTCCAAAACCACTCCAGACCCGAACCAACCAACCCGATGCAACATAATAAAGTTGAACAACCTCTAAAGAAGCAGAAATAGGGAAAACAAGACTATAACTCTCAGAACGACCGACCGGGTCGTTACATGTAAGCTTCTTGATAAGGATTCTAAGGCAAGAATACGTATCCACTCATATAGTAAAAAGGATTAAGAGAATCAGAAGGTAGACACAAGTTTCAGCAAGTAAAAGAAGCAAGGTGAAGAAGGGTATGAGGTACCCAGTTAATGAAGATTAACAATATTTACAATTCAAGCAGAGAAATATAAGCATTCCAAGTTACTCTCAACAGTAATGGAGATATATACAATTAGCCACACCCATCTCAATTATGCTATATGGGAGCTGACAAATATAGTTTAAGAGAAGGATGAGATATCAGGATCAAGCTGGGGTTAGAGTAACCCAAATTGTGGATGGATTGTTAGCATTGGTTGATATTTCCGAAAGATAGTACAGATGTGGTAGTAGATCTCCTTAAGAGACACCCAGATGGTGAACTCTAGAATCGTACAATCACATACGAATAATAGAATATTAAGAAATTTCAGAAGATAGGCAGTGGGATCCTAGAAGGGATAATTATTTACCTTAGTATGACTCTAGCCCCAAGTAAAAAAAAGAAAAAAAGGGAATGTTAGGCATTCTGAAGAGGCAGTGGGATAAAGCAAGGGGAGCTAAAAGTGAAAGAACATTTTGCTAAAGTTTTCAGAATAAAGCCATAGACAAAAATATTAGCCGGAGAATAAGAAGAGAGTGAATGAAGCATTATGATTAAGATGTGATAAATGGATGATAACGTTAAATCAAAATATGGCATGGTGACAGAGTCTATTGTCAAGTGAAGGAAAAGACAAGATGTGACTGACCTTGAGGCAATAAAAGAGTATATGCAATAAAGTAATATCCCCATTTCAAAAAATGAGTTGGTGACTCCCACGTGATTATCAGAAGGAAAAGTTAGACCCCCAGAATAATAGAAATCAGTATGGGATAGTGAACAAGATATACTGAACATGAATTAGGGATCGGAAGATTTGATAATAGTCGACATCGTGAGAATTTTAGAGATCGCATTCCAGCAATAATAGAATAGACAACAGAAGAATGACCATTAAAGTTCATCCAGGAAGACGCTTTTAAAGTAAGCATGGTGAGTAGAGTTAAGCTTAAGGGACTAAGTGTGCCAGTTACACTAAGTGTCACCCTTGTGCGTAAGAAATTCAATCACCCCTGGTATAGAAAGGTTACTGCAAGGCGAGTAAGATGTAAGTGAAGATGTGAAAAGAAAAAAAAACATAAAAGATGAAGAGGTAACTATGGAATAGTAAAGGAATAGTGCGGTAAAAAGGCGAACGGAACGAGATTGCATTTATTCAAATCCTACAGATATGCTACGATTTCAGAACATTATGCAAGCACGACTCCAGGAGAGGCAGTAAGGGTTCCCCCGAGATGTTACTGATTAATAAGGAGCCAGTATGAGAGGTAAGTTAAGACAAAGGATATAACCCAAGAGAGATTACACGGAATGTAGATATGAGAATGGACCAATGAGTAGTTAGCAGTTGATTCCGGAAGAGTCTAGTTATGGTTAGACAAGAGGATACAAATAAATCAATAGATCATGAAAGATAAATGTACTGAACCCCAACATATGGAATTCAGTTTCGTAGATACGGGATTGCAATTGTTGAAAAGAAAAAAAAATCAGATAGGAGTTGGGATAATTAAAGGTATTGTATAGGTGTTACGGAAATATTGTGCCACTAAGGATACAATCAAAATTTGAGTTTAGAAGTAACCCTACGAGCATTAGAGCATGGAGGTATGTAACTAAGGATATTTGTAGGCAAGTAAGAACATCGAAAATTCCTTCGAGTATACAATATAACAAACTCCAACTTAACAAGAGCCATATGGTCTCCTCAAGTACTACACAGAAAGACTAGCTGTGGAAAAAGAGAAGAAGTCTTCAACTTAAGTGTAATGACATAAAGAAGAAATGATCTTGTAACAATAGTCTCACTACAATATTGTATACACTCCATAAGAAAGTGGCACCATCATGGCTAATGAACGGGAAGTAAAAAAAATCAAAGGTGATATTTGAGATCATATGAGTTACGGGAAATTCCAGTATTTTTAGGAAACAAGATTAGCCAAGTATTCATGCAACAAGTGGAAGAATGACTACGAAAAGTCATTGCTTACAGTTAAAGACAACTGAGAAGGCACGAAAAGAAAATCTATGGTGCTAGCAATTTAAAGGAAGATTTCGAGTAGTATAAATAGATATGTGTAGGTCGCAAGCTAAAGTATGGTAAAGCGACAAGGTTTTTGGTAGACATGAGTAAGGATAAGAAAAAGTGAGTGACAAGGTGACGAGAATAGGTAAGGCATCGGGATTAAACCCATCAAAACAAGAGAGATAATGGTTTCCATAAGTTATACAAAACTCAGTATATCATGAGTGAACTCAGAGGAGTTTAAAACTAGGAGAATTTATAAAAGATGGAATGATTCCCTAGTGGTAGAATAAGGGTGTTTGTGATAGATAATAGGATGACATTTAGGCCTTTGATTGGTAATGATTCAAAGAAAAGGGATTTCATGAATTGTACAAGATTAAAATACCCCCATAAGGTGAATCACGTTGGGATGATATGCAATATGATTATTGAAGTATTGTATCACCCCTAGGTGGATCAGGAAAATCACTTCAGATGTTCTTCGATGAGACGTGAGCCCTAGTGACAATGTATTACGTAAGAGGTCTCAAGTTGTCAGTGGTAGATATTGATCAACATTAAGGTGAATCAACAATAGATGGATAAAAAATCCAAAGTATGAGAGGAGGTTATGATGCCATACTTTAGATGAATAGTAATAAGGAAGCAATAGAAGACTTAGATTTATATATATGGGATAAGTAGTGAGAGAGTAATCTGGAGTTGAGTAGCATACCTCGGTAATAATAAACCGAATTAAGTGTTATAGTACAATATGACCTACCTAAATTCACTAAAGCCATAAGGACATATAGACAACACTAGGAAACAAAATATAGCAATAGTCATAGGTTCGACAAAGTACCAAGCAAAGAACTTCAGTACACCTATATATGCTGCGAGGGACATCTTGTCATAGTTCTGTATATGTTCAAAAAGTGAGGCCAAGAGATTGGAAATAAGCTGGAGAAAAAAAGAGAGAAAAGATCCGCACATAAAAGGACAGAGTCATACAAACTGCATCAATTCTGATCACAAGTTGTGATGTGAGAAGAGGCCTAAAGAGGGGAACGCCCTGGTCTTTGAATTTATTCATCGAGAAATTTCATAGATGGTAAGGACAATATTAATGTATTCAAAAGAGATATATTTTATGAAACTGATAAGCACATCAATAAACATTCGAGGACGAATGTTCCTAAGGGGGGAATGATGTTACATCCCATGTTTTTGTACACGAAAGTACGTCGTAAGTAAATCAATGTAAGCTCGAAAATGAGATCCTCTTTGAAAGTCTATAAAGTGATTTAATGTTGTTACATACCATACTTCAGATGTCACTGTCATTATAGGATTATCTAATGTAAACTCAAAAAGGACGAACTCCTTCTATAATGATAAGAAAGATTTACCGAAGTCTTAAGTAAGTTAAGATAAATATGATACTTGTTAATCACGATTTAAATGAGTTTAAATTCATGATATGACTATATATGATGTTTGGATATGAATTATAGAGTTTGAGAAAAATCGGATTTAAGTTGCGGAAAAACCGACTAAGGATCTGCCTTGAAATGAAGCGTTTTGAGGATTACACTACATGTGTTATATGAGGTCTTTTTGGGACATATCATATACCAAAATTAAGATCTTGGAACCTAGTTTCCAATGGTCTAAACTATTTATTCATATGAAATTGTGGTAGAGAAATATGAATTTTTAAAATAGGGTCACCAAGTCACATCGCCGCACTTCGGAGTAACTGGCAGGTTTATAGGCCAGGTTGCGAGGCCGTTTTATCCCAATCTACTGATATTTAAATGGATACATTTTATGGAATTAAATTTCTATGTGTCTAGTCTCCAACTCTGCAAACCGTTTGTCAATACGATGTCGGATTAGAGAGATACAAGCGTCCGAAGTTGCACCGCTCAAGCTGCCAAGCACGCAGCTTATCCACCTGCTTGGAGAATTGAGGCGGTGGGCTTATAAATTATTTTCTTCCTTGTATATATAGTAATTATACATAGAAAACTTACACCAAAACACTCTCAATTATCTATAAGAACTGGTCCAAGATAACAAGAACCAAACTAAAGGGAAATCAACTCAAATCATCATCAAAGATGTTAAAGACTTCAAGAGAATGCTTCTATGATGTTGTGGTGTGATTGATGGCTATTGTGAGGTAAGTTTATATAGAGTTTCGAGTTGTAGCTGCTGCCCAAGATATGTATAACATCTTCTTGATTGTACCTAAGGCTAATTTTGTGTTGGTTGTGTTGTTTGAGTGAAAAACCATAAGATACCACTTGAAAGAACATGGGATATGGTTGTCTTTTTGGTTGGGCTGTTTTGTGGCTAAATATTGTCACGACCCCAATCTAAACCATGTCGTTATGGGCATCATGATACAAGGCTAGCCTACTTCCCAAAATATTACTATTAGTTTTATTATAAGAATTTAATAAAACATTTCCAATATTTGAATGTCTCATTAAACAAGCCAACTAATATAAATATAGAAAAAATACGGAAACGAGCCCCACACATCGGGGTGTCACTAAGTCATGAGCATCTAAATCCATAAACCAATATATGAACTGTCTGATTGTCGATACAACCCAAAAGAGGAATAGAAGATAAAAGGAGTAACAAGGTCATGCGGACGCTAGAAGCTACCTTGCAGTCTCCAAAGATAGCCGGCCTAAACTCAACGATTGTCGCGCTCTAACTCACCTGGGTCTGCACATAAAGTGCAGGGTGTAGTATGAGTACAACCGACTCAGCAAGTAACCGAAATAACTAAGGAACTGAGTAGTAGTGACGAGCTAAGCAGAAAAATTCAACTATTACTTTTCACAGTTAAAAATAAACAGGAGTAAACAGGTAAATTTCATAATAAAAAAAACACTACAAGGCAATTAGTAGATAAATACAGTAACAACAGAAATAATGAAACCTCACAGCAATGTCACTCAATCCCTCAGCCCTCAATGCACACGCTCAATAGGTACCTGCACTCACTAGGGGTGTTCAGACTCCAGAGGAGCTCCTACAGCCCAAGCGCTAATCTGCACGGACCACTCACATGATATCATATCATATCTGGATCTGCATGGACAACTCACGTGCTATAGTGCAATCTGGATCTGCATGGACGACTCACGTGCTATAATAAAGTATCTCACAACAGGCCCTCGGCCTTACTCAGACATGCATCTAGCCTCATAGTTCTCAACAAATAAGGGAATACATCTCAATGCAAGTATTACAGTGTAGCAGAAGTATAGTAGAGACTGAGGTAAACATGTATAAGAATTTGTATGACAGAGTACCACTAATGTGAGCACGAATAAATCCTAAGCAAGATCTCTAACATGAAGGCAGTCAAGTTCAACAAACATGTAATCACATAAACATAAATAATGGCTATTAGGCCTCACAACCTCACCAGATAGACCAAGTCTCAGTTCCTCGTGGCGTACACCCACACGCCCATCACCTAGTGTGGCTATCACCTCCAAACAGTCACATGAAATCAATTCTCCGGGTTTATACCCTCAAAGCCAAAGTTAAAACTGTTACTTACCTTAACAACGTAAAATCCTACTCCGGGATACCAAAGCTCCGAATCTATCTATAATCAGAATAATACTATCAACATAGGCTAAAGAAACGAATTCCACAAGAAAAACTACAAAATAAGTCAAAAATCCGAAATAGGCTAAAACCCGGCCCCGGGTCCCACGTCTCGAAACCCAACAAAAATTGCAGAACTATAAAGCTCGTTCCCTCCTGAGTCTAACCATATCAAATTCGTCAAAATCCGACTCCGTTTGATCCCTCAAATCCTCACTTCAAACTCTCCAAAACTCAAGCCCTAACCCCTTCAACTTCACCCTAAATTCCTACTAATTTCATGACTAAACAGTGGAAATCATCAAAAACATACGTAATAAAGCCCAAGTAACTTACCTCACTGATATCTCTCGATTACCTCTTGAAAATCTCTGCCCAAAGCACCTGCGACTTCCACTTAATCGCCTCTTTCCGCATCCGCGGCTCACCCCTCGCACCTGCGGGCTCGCAGGTGAGGCCCTCACTTGCGCATCTATGCTCCAGCCCCGGTCGTCCAATTCCGCATCTTCGACTCACTCTCTGCATCTGCGATGATTGCACATGCGTCTCCCCATCCACAGGTGCGGAAAAACACAAGAACTTCACAACACCAGAAAACAACACTACAAACTTCACAAATCCAATCCGTTAATCACCCGAAACATACCGGAGCCCCTCGGGACCTTAACCAATAATACCAACAAACCATAAACCAATACACGAACTTAGTCAAACCTTTGGAACATCCAAAAAAATGGCAAACCACCAAATCAACCTCGTATTCAAGCCTAAGAACTTCTAAGCTTCCAAAATTTGCCAACGACATCGAAACCTACCAAACCACGTCCGAATAACCTCAAATTTTGCACACACATAAAAAATGACACTACAAACCTACTCCAACTTCCGGAATTCCATTCGAAACCCGATACCTAATTTTCCACTACCGACCAAAATCGCCAAATTTCTAACTTTCGCCAATTCAAGCCTAATTCTACCACAGACCTCCAAATTACATTCAGGACGCACTCTTAAGTCTAAAATCACCCAACGAAGCTACCCGAACCATAAAAATCCAAATCCGAATTCGTTTACTCATAAGTCAACTTCCGATTGTCTTTTCTAACTTAGATTTCTAAATAAGAGACTAAGTGTCTCATTTCACACCAACACTACTCCGGACTCGACCTACCAATCCGATACAACAAAACTCAACTGAACCACACATAAATAAGCAGAAATGGGAGAAACGGGGCTATAAGTCTTGGAACGACCGACCAGGTCGTTACAAATATATGGTTTGTAGTGGCTGGAAATTGTGAGAAATAATTTGATAATGTTGTGGATGCTATTGCTAAGCTTTTCTAGGTGTTAATTAAGTTGATTGAAGACGAAAATATAAAAAACAAGTGATTGGCGGTAAAAAATTAAGGTGCTAGACGTATGTGGCTATTTTGCAAGGCATTTTGTGGATGTTTAGAACTAGAAATAATATGGTACATATAAGTATGATGTTGTGAATGTTGTAAACTAGTTTATGGAATAAGAGTTGTATTCAATTTATATCTTGTTATGGTAAAAACGAGTTTGCCGCTCTATATGATTGTTAAGATAATCAGAGAAACTCATATTGGATTATATTGTTGATGTTGCTATTGTTGGTTATTGTTGTTGTTGTTTCTTGTTGATGACCCTTAGTGGTCTTTGGGATGTATTAAAAATAGGGAAATTGCTGCCCGATTTTATTAAGCCATACGACTAGCCAAATACGATGGTACGACATTATATGTTAACGACAATATCACATTTGTTGTAGATGCAAGAAGTTGTGTTGAGCTTGGTTGAGTAATAAGGAAGATATCATACAGGTATGTTAAGGCTAAACCTTTCCTTCATCTTGGCATGATCCCGTAACTACATGAGTTTGATAACGAGGCACGAAGAGAAGTTCGTATTCCTGAACTTCTGTACATTATCATAGTCTCATCAGTTACAGTATTCTCCCTTATCGGGACTTCATATTCAATTTAGTTTTGTCTTATTTCAGCCAAGGGAGGAGAAAGTCTATACGTATATAATATTACAGTATTTTTACCACCATCGAGCTATAACCAATGGGCAGGACCCTATTGAGAAACCTCTTATCAGATGGTAAGTTATATACCAAGCCTACTATGGTCGAGCGCCTATGAGGGAGCCCAGAATGGCCGAGATACAGAGCCTAGTATGACTGAGCGCCTATGAGCGAGCCTACTACGACATAACAGTTACACATACTGAGCCTTATAAGGCTGAACAACTATTTTACTTACTATATTGAGAGAGTTGAGTTAGTATCAGCAGGTAAACATATCTTCAGATTATCTTTGACTTCCAGTTATTATATTATCAGTTCAGTTTCAGCTTTCAGTTATTTTGTTGCCTTCCATACTCGGTACATTATTTTGTACTGACGTCCCTTTTTCTTGGGACGTTGCATTTCATGCCTGTAGGTCCCGATAGACAGTTGGACAACCCTCCCAGCCGACAGAGTCAAACATCAGCTTGGTTAGTAAGCTCAACTTTCTCGGAGCTACCAGGTCTAGACCTTGGAGTCCATTTTATATATACAGGTTTGATGGGTAGGTCGAGGCCCTGTCTCGACCATGATACAGTTCAATTATCTCTAGAGGCTTGTAGACGAGTCTTGTATATTTTGTATATCAGTAGATTTTCACGGCGGCTTCGTCAGCATGCACATTTATATATATCAGCTTTTGGGTATGTTTATCCCTCATATGAGAGAGACGTTATTTTCAGATGATTCAGAATATAGGCTCATCGGCCTAAGTTGAGGGTTACCCCTCCAGAGTTTATAGTTACAAAGTGGTACGCTCGGGCCGAGTATGGCACCGGGTGCCCGTCGCAGCCCATCAGTTTGGGTCGTGAAATATACTCCATTTGCATGACCTATCCTTTATTTTACTTTATTTGAATCCTATAACAACTGTATTATCTCATTTGACGCCTCCTTTAATTCAAGATTGTGACTATGCTTTATTGTGCTTAATGCGATGTACATGGTAGCACGATGAGACTTTGTCGTGCGAGGGTGATTGTTATTGTTGGCACGAGGTGTTATACGTTCAATATTTGGTAATTGTGGATCATGATTTTTGATTTCGAGGAGTGGCATCTCGAGGTAGATCTTGTTGGAAGTCCATGAGTTGAGAACAATTTGATTAATTGAGTTGTTATCTATTTTCTTTATTGAATTCGTTCATATCCAATCGGTGTTCTGATTATGCTGTTGTTCTATTACCCGTCTACTTTTTGTTGGCATTTGAGTTTCCATTATCTTCGTTGTTGGTTGTAAATTATAATCCTTACATTGTTAGTCCTATATTGATGTTCTTTTCATTGTTAGTTTTATGTTATATCTTGTATAAGTTTCTATGTCTAGTAGGTGTCTTGACCTGGCCTCACCACTACTCCACCGAGGTTACGCTTGATACTTACTAGGTACCATTTTGGTGTACTCATGCTACACTTCTGCATAATTTTGTGCAAATTTAGGTACTTTTGATCGTGTTGTTGAGAGTTGTGTCTGTGCGGCTGGAGACTTCAAAGTATACCTGCTTGACGTTCGTAGCCGTCAGAGTCACCTTCAGTTATCTTCCCATTACTGTTTATCCTTTAATCAGACAATGTTGTATAGGGAGTATTGGTGTATTTTTTTATGATATTTTAATATTAAATAATAATATGTCATGATCTCTTATTAATTTTCATTATCCCATGATCTTGAGTAGTAGCTATAACTCCCACTAACTCACTACTCGTGATAGTAAAAATGATCATAATTCTTTTTCAAATGTTATCCTATTTTCTACAACTAATTATGTACTAACTCGTCCATTAACTTATATTTTTCATGATCTCATAACTTATTACTCCAATTTCTTTCGTATCCAAGGATGAATTTCTATAACTATAAATAGAGTTTATTCTATAAAGCGGTGTGTGAAAAATATTACAGAGTGCGTGAAAAAATAAGGTTAAAGTTGTGAAGGAAAAAAAAGTGGTACTTTGTTCAAAGAATGTGTTCCAAGTGGTAAATGTTCGGACTCAACAGCTTGTCCGGAGCTTGTTCGAGTCATACGACGTGATCAGACTGTTATATCCTGTGGGAGACAAGTCAAGAAGATTATTATTGGACCAGTAAAAATTTACTACAGTAGTTTGGAATCTCCTTAAAGAGAGAAAGACATCCATGCCGTAGCCAGAAGATATTTTATCTTTTATATTTTTCAACTGTATTTGTATTTTCACTAATAATTTTAAGGAGATTCACGGTTACAGTTAAAAATTCATGAATATTAAGGCGGGAGATCTCAACAAGCTATTTTGTTCCAACGGTACTCATTTCAAGAGATGGAAGGGTAAAATACATTTCTATTTAACCCTTCTCAATATTTTTTACATATTAACTGAGAAGAATCCAAGCAAAATGGACAACTCCTCCATGGACAATGATGAGCTAATTTCCTTTCACGAGAAAGTTGAGAAGTACAGTGATGATTCCTACAAGTGTTAGTATTATCTTCTTAATTGTCTATTATGATAGAACATAATCCACTGTAATTTTTTTTTATAAAGCATTATAGAGTAAGTATAATACCAAGGAGCAGGTGCAAAAACATATGCTGCTAATAGATGTTTTTTGTTTGCAAATAGTGGACGACAAATCAGTTGTAGACCAGGCTCAAGATTTCATAATGATCAATGGAGAAATCATGCCCGAAGCTTTTAAAATAGGAAATAACCTAATTCTTCGTAGCACGAAGATAAACTTCCACATTTCTGGAAGATATTTCAAAAAATGTGTTACAAACAAAAGAAAACTTCACTTGAGACATTGATTATGTGAATCAGGATAGAAGAAGAGGCAAGAAGTTAAAATGTACTTTTACAACCGAAAGAGAGCTCATTGCAACCCGTTATGTCACGACCCAATTTCTTCTATAGACTGTGATGGCGTCCAACATCACCGCTAGGCAAGTAAATAGTGAACTGACCATGTGATTGCTCTTTTTAATAAATTTCAAAATAGTTGTCCCATTTATTAAGAAAATAAGGAGTAGAAAATTTAATAAATAAAATGAAGGCTGATTAGTGATAAGCACATGCAGTGAAATAAATACTCCAAAATCATAAAGTATACTAGTAGGTGTTCCAAGACCTGGTGTTACAAGTGTATGAGCAACTAGTAGAATATACAAAACTCTAACTACTGTCTGAAACAAAGTAGACGAAAAATAGATGCAAATGAGAGACTCTAGGTGCTGCAGAAGTATAGCGTGAGTACATAAACAACATGCACTCAGTAAGTATCCAGACTAACGTCGAAGAAGTAGTGACGAGGGATCGACATCGACACTTACTATAGGCTAACAATAAATTATAGAAATGCTAAACATGCATAGAATATGTGAATAACAATATTAATACAATAACAACATTGATTAAATGATTCTTTAACTAATAACAAATTCTAAACGTCCCCCACAGACACGTACTAATCCCAAACAGATTCCAGGCAAAGAATTAAATTATAACATCTCAGTTCATGAAAAATAATATATCAAGTGTATTCGGGTTCCGAGCATTAACACGCACGATTTATTTCGAGGTCGTACGGCTCGATCCAGAATAATATGTACATTGCCTAGAGTCGAGCGACACGAACCATAGTTGCATCTATTCTACTGCCAATGCGTTCGGCCCGCTCCACAAGAAGAGAGTATAAGTTATGAACATCCGATTTAAAAGTTATTACAAGTCTAATACAGAAATAAGCACAATTTCTATTAACGGTCAAGTAACCCGTCAAAAACTCAAGTAAGTGAAATTCGTCCCTTACAAATCCTTTATCAAGTTTCAATATAATTTAGGCACTTTAATTAACAAGCATGATTCAACATTACAAGTATTTCATGATTTGAGTCCAAAACTATCCGGACATAAGTATAATTAGTAGTTACGCACGGACTCTCGTCACCTCGTGCGTACGTAGCCCCCACTATTAGAAGAAAATAGTAATTTAAATCACCTATGGAGTAAATTTTCTCTTACAAGGTTAGTCAATAGACCTACCTCGTCTCAAAGCTCACTTTTCAGCCCAAAAATTCGTTCTAAAGCATCAAATCGGTGCCAAACAATTCGAAACTATTCAAATATTGTATAAATTAATCAATACATGTTCAAAAGTTCACAATTTAACTATTAGAGTAATTGGCCAACGCAAATTGGAAGATTCCTAAAATTTACAACCGGGCCCACGTGACCGGACTTCGATAATTTTCGAAGATAAATATTACCCATAACTTCACGAAATCAAATATAAAATTTTCACCCAATTCCATAATCGTTTGCATGGTTAAATCTCAATTTTATCAAAATTTTGGGTTTTCAACTAAACCCGTAATTTTAACAATTTTCATGATAAAATCTACTCATAATCTATGTATTTAACTTATATTCGATAGAAAGTACTCACCTTCAATATCTAGGTGAAAACCCCTCTCTAATAAGCTCCAAAATCACCCAAGAAGTGAAATAAATGAACCAAAATGGCCTTAGTCCTGTCTTAAATAAACCCCACTGCCCTAACAATTTTCGCTTCGGCAGAACATTCGCCGCTTTGGCTCCGCTTCTCGGACAAAGCCTCGCAGATGCGGATCATGGCCAAGTCTTCCCTTCCCGCTTTTGCTGGCAAAGTCTCACTTCTGCGGCACGAGTGCCACACCTGCGCACCCTCCCTCTTCTGCAATCAACTTCCTCGCATCTGCGCCTTAACAAATGCGATCCTTTCTCCTATTCTGCAACCACTAGGAAGTTCAATCCATTTCGCTTTTGCAGTCTTTGTCTTGCTTCTGCGAGCTCGCACAGGCAGCTATCTCCTCATAGGTGCGATTGAACCAGAAGCTCTATTGCTTCAGCCATTTTCTCCAAGTCCAAACAAGTTCCACACATTGTCTGAATGGCATCTGGGGTTCCCGAGGTCTCGCCCAAACATACTAACAAGTTCGTAACCATAAGATGGACCTGCTCGACCTCTCGAAATACGAAAAATAACACTAAAACTAAAAATCACTCTCCAAACAAAATCGAATCAACTTATGAATTTCAAGTTCTTCCAAGTTACTTCGAACGCGCCGAATCATACTTCAACTACTCGGAATGACACCAAATTTTGTGTGCAGGTCTTAAATCGCCATATGGAACTATTACTTGGCTCAGAACCCAAAACAGACCTCGATAATGATAAAACCTACTCCAAACCAAATTTTAAAAACTTTAAAACCTTCAATGCGCGAACTTTCAACTTTATGCAATGCTCCTAGGCCATCCAAAACCTAATCCGAACATACGTCCAAGTCTAAAATCATCATACGAACCTATTGGGACAGTCAAATCTCGGTTCTGAGATCGTTTACTAGAAATATTTGCCCAAGTCAAACTTAACCCTTTTAAAGACAATATTAAGAAAATAAGTGTTCCGATTTCAACCCAGACCCTTCTAAACCCGAGCTAACCATTTTCGCAAGTCATGAAAGAGTAAAAGCACATGCATGGAGTCTTATTTAGGGGAATGAGGTTCTAGATAGAAAAACAACCGGTCGGGTTGTTACACGTTACTACGAAAGTAAATTTAGTTATTTCAAATAGTATTGGTATTGAAACTATTTTGTGAAGCCGAAGAAGAAAAATTTAAAAAAAAAAAAAGGTAGACCTCCCCCAAAAAATAATGGTCTAAGCAATCAAGCACATAATCAACAAGTTCAAATTGCAAGATCATGCTCTATCTGTGGCAAAAGTGGGAATATTGCTCAATTTTTAAATTTTAGAAATGTGGTCCTACACCTCCGGCAAACATTATCGAAGAGCCATTCATGAGATAATAGACATAAATATAGTAAAAATTATTAATAGACAGTGGACTAATTCTGGCACAAACCGTCATATCTACTATGACAAAGATTGCTTTAAAGTCTATACTCCTTTTGAGGAACCCAAAATCATCATGCTTGGTGATTCTCACACTACTTAAGTTCTTGAAAGAGAGAGCTCGAATTGAGATTCATTTTAAGAAGAGTATCACCATTAAGGCGGCTTCAATAAGAGATTCAAAAAGAGATTCATTCCGTCCATGAAAAAACAATTGTCTAGTTTTCTTTTAAATAAGGCGGCTTCAAGCAAATTATTGGGTCTGATCAATATGTAATAATCAAAAAGGATATTTTTGTGGGATACGAGTATGCATGTGATGGGATGTTCAAGTTAAATATTGGGATTAATAAATTTTTCCAATTCTATTTATATGTTTCCTTCTACTAATATTTTGAATGCTCATTCTTGTATGTCATGTTAATGTAAGTTACGTGGTAATCATGAATAGTTTAGAATTAATTTCAATGATAAAAAAATATGCGAATTATAGTAAAATCCAAATAACTGAATTGTTAGAATTACTTTACATTAATATTTGTAAACTTGAAGGAATTTTATCTCGTAGAGAAAAAAAATATTATATCACGTTTATTGACAACTTCACTAAGTATACATATGTTTACATAATAAAAAATTAAAGTGATGCATTTGAAAATTTTAAAATTTATCTTCGTGAGGTTGAATATCAATTAGGTAGAAATATATAAAAAATTAGAAGTAATAAAGACTATAAATATTAGTCTAATAAATTAAATTTATTATTAGAATCACTGAAATAATTCATGAAACTGCTCCACTATATTTTTCCTAGCATCTAATGGTGTAGTGGAAAGTAAAAATATAATTTTAATTGAGTTAACTAACGACATGCTTATGAGTCAAATGTACCTCTAAATTTATAAGGTGGGGCTATTTTGACGGCACGTTATGTGTTGAATAGGATATCTGAAAAAATAAAAAAATAAAAAACATTTGGGTTGTAAAAATACCACAAGTCAAATTTGAGATATATTAGAGTTTGGGTTGTTTAGCACACCTAAAGCTAATGGATCACAAAATTGGGTTAAAAAGTTACTACTTGTTCTTTTATTGTATATGCTTCTAATAATACAACCTATAAATTTTTAAATTTTGAGAATAATATAATTATAGAATCAGGTGATGCTGTTTTTCATGAAAATAAATTCTTATTTCTAAAAATAGTGGAATCAAAGATATAAAAATATTATGTCACTGCTTAGTTCTTCTACTTCTATTTTTAGAAATAAAAAAAATGATAGTTTTGAGTTAAGAAGAAGTAAAAGAGCTAGAGTAGAAGAAGATGTTGGTCCTGATTTTTATGCTTTTAATATTGGAAATGACTCTCTTACTTTACAAAAAGCTTTATCATTACCCGATGCTTTTGGAAAGAGACACTAAATAATGAAATAGAATCAATAATTTCTAATAAAACTGAAAATTTAGTTAATTTATCATTGGATTTTAAAATAGTTGGGTACAAATGGGTCTTAAGAAAAAAGTTAAAACCGGATGGATCTGTTGAAAAATACAAGGCTAGACTAGTTGCTGAGGGCTTTAAGCAACTATAAAACCCAAAATTCTATGATACCTTTTCTCCGACAACTAGAATAACATCCATTAGACTTATAATTGCTATTGATGTAACTTTTTATTTGCATATTTATTAAATAAATGTAAATTTATTTATTTTTTAAATGGGAACGACCTAAATGAAAATATTTATACAACCCGAGAATTTTGTAGAAGCGGGCCAAGAAAGAAAAATATGTAAATTTACTAAATCTCTTTATGGCTTGAAACGTGTACCAATGTAGTGGCATAAATGTTTTTGAGTCCTGCATGTAGGGGTGTACAAAGAAAATCAACAAATTACATCAAATCGCAAAAATAATCTGACTATGATTTGATTTTAATTAGTTTGGTATTCGAAAAAAAATCGATCATAATTGATTTGGTTTGATTTTAACAACAAAAAAAGTCAACTCGAATAAAAAATAACCCGACATTACATGTATATGAGTTTTAAAAATATTTATTATAATGTAATTTATAAATATTTCTTAAAGTTATTCATAGTTCTCTCTTTTAACGTATTATTTCGAGCTTGAACTTAGATGTCATAACCCGGAATCCTAACCTCGGGGTCGTGATGGCGCCTAAGATTCACTTGCTAGGCAACCCAACGTGAAATAAGTAATTAACCAATTTTAACAGTTAAATACAAAATAATTATATTCAACGATCGATAAATGTCAAATCTAACACAGTACGAATATAAACCCTGTGATACAACCAAAAATTCGGAGTCACGAGTGCACGAGCAACTAGAACTCTACAAACATAGTCTGAAATAAGTACACATGTTTGAAAAAAATAAACAGTAAAATCATTAAATGGAACAACACTTCAAGGTCTGCGAACGCCAGCAGATATACCTTGAGTCTTCATATGAAAGTGATCCGAGCCGACGCACCTCTAAGCACTGCTGGGACCGATACCTGTATCTGCACAAGAAGTGTAGAAGTCTAATATGAGTAAAACCAACCCAATGTACTCCGTAAGTGTCGAGCCTAACCTCGACGTGGTAGTGACGATGCTTTGACAAGAAATCAACGTAAAAACCCTGTACTTATATATATAAAGTAGAAAAATAGCAAGTATAACAATAAGATATTAATTGAGAGGGGACATGCAAAAGGGAAAAATATTATAAAAATGGCAATTATGAAATCACGAAATAACATCTTCCGAATTAAGCAACAATATAATCAAGTAAATCACCAAAATTGGAAATCAACTAGAACAATGATATGAAAATTGCACGACATCACCCTTCGTGCTTTTACTCTCATCCTCACCGTGTACTATTATGAATATAATGGTGCGGCATCACCCTTCATGCTTTTACTCACCGGCATGACATCACCCATTGTAACAATCCAGCCGGTCCTTTTGAGAGTTAGAGCTCTGATCCCCTAATAACTGCTTTCCTCGCGTTTGTTTCTGCTATTGGGAATTGATGGAGTGGTTGGTTATGGAATTCAAAGAGTTTTGGGGCACTCAGTCCCTAATTGTGAGTCTAAGCCTTATAAGTTGGATCGTAGTAGGAACTGTGTGAAGACGGATTCGGAATGGAATTCCGTCGACTCCGTTAGCTTCTCTGAATGAATTTGGGGTTAGAAGCGCGTCCGTAATGTGTTTTGGAGGTCGGTAATAGATTTAGGCTTGAATTGGCGAAAATTAGATTTTTGGCGATTTCGACAGATAGTGATAATTTTGATATCGAGCTCGGAATGGAATTACGAGAGTGGCTGTAGGTCCATAATGTCATTTGTGACCTGTGCGAACATTTTGACGTCATTCGGACTAGATTTGATATGGTTCGGTGTCGTTCGTAGAATTTAGAAAATCCTAAGTTCTTAGGCTTGAATCCGTGCTTAATTCATGTTTTTGGTGTTGTTCGAGATGGTTTGAAGGCTCGACTAAGTTTGTAGGGTGTTATAGGATTGGTTGGTAGGTTTGGTTGAGGGCCCGGGTGCCTCGGGTGTGTTTCGAATGCTTAACAGGAGGAAATCTGGACTTAGGAAAGTCTAGTGCACTGTTGGTTCTGGTGTTTCGCACCTGCGGAGGGGAGGCCGTAGGTCCGCAAGTGCGGACTCGCAGGTGCACTTGGTGAGATCGCAGATGCGGATTTGGGCTTGTCAAGCTGGGCTTGCAGGTGGGGCTATTCTTTCACAAAAGTAGAACTGCAGAAGCGGCCCAGGAGTCGCAGGTGCGGATCCAACTCAATAAGTGGACTTCGCACCTGTGATGGTTTGTCCGCAGGTGCGGAAATCGCTGGATTCAAGAGGGCAGAATCGAGGGCTTTTGTTCATAACTCAAAAATTAATTTAGAGCTCGGGAGAAGGCGATTTTACAAGGATTTTGGAGAGGAGATCAGTGAGTAACAATTCTTTACTCTAATTCGTGTATATTTCATTAATCTATAGCAAGTTTTCCTCATTTAATCAAGGGATTTGAGTGAAAAAGTTTGAATTTGGGGAAAACGTTTCCCAATTGAATTTTTGGGTTTTGATCAGGTTCTAGGCGTCGGAATGACGTAATTTTTTGACGAATGAACTCGTGAGAGAATGAGTGTTCTAGATTGGTAACTTTTACCTGATTCCGAGTCGTGGGCCCGGGGAAACTTTTTGGGCATTTTTCCTAATTTAGCGCTTTAGCTTCAAATTAATTAGTTAAATGAGTTACTTGTAATTATATTTACATTATGCAATTTATTTGAATAGATTTATGCCATTTGGAGTCGGATACTCGTGGCAAGAACGTGATATCGAGTTGGGTTGAGCGGTTGAGGTAAGTGGCTTGCCTAACCTTGTGTTGGGGACTTTCCCTTAGGATGTTTGATATTAATTGATGTGTGAGTGTCGTTACGTGAGGTGACGAGTACGTACACAAGCTATTATTGCAAAAATCTCATTTTTCCTTTCTAAGTCATAAACTGTTTTCCCTTATTAAATTGCACTAATATGTTTAATTGTTTAGCTTAGATTAGGGAAGCATGCTTTCGTGTTTAATTGCCTATTGACCTTCTGTATGCCATGCTTAGTTAAGTCCTTATTTTCCCTATCCGTGATTAGTTTAAACTGTATAACTCGATGCCATACCTGTCATTTTATCTTGCATTGCCTGTTTAAATTAGGACTACGGATGTATTCCGGGAGATCCCCTGTCTTGCATATTTAGCTTGGGACTACGGACGTATTCCGGGAGATCCCCCGCACTGCATATTTACTTTTGGGGCTACAGACGTATTCCGGGAGATCCCCCTGTACTGCATAGTCATTTGGAATTGCAGGACGGTATCCCAGGAGTTTTTCCTATTGTGTTTTACCTTGTTCCGAGCCGATTGCTCTTTTAATTGTTAAATATTCAGAATTTCTTTAACTGTTTTACCGCAAATTTACTTATATCTTTTACTGTTTAACTTTATTATATTTACTCCGGTGACTTGACCTCGTCACTACTTGATCGGGGTTAGGCTTGGCATTTGCTAGGTAACATTGTGGTGTACTCATGCCCTTTCCTACACATGTTTTTCGTGTGCAGATCCAGGTACGAGCTATCAGTCTCGAGGATAGTACATGTTACTGATTTCTAGGAGACTTCAAGGTGCTTCTGCCTGCATCCGCAGAATCCTCAGAGTCCCCTTCTACTCCCTCGTCTAGAGTCTTCTTATGTGTCTTCAGACTTTTGTGTAGAGCTAAAATATATTATAGAAGCTTGTGACTTAGCGATATTCCGGGTCTCGGAAAACTATTTTTGTATATGCCGAGAAGCATTATTTTTGGTTATTCACAATTCGTTGTTTTATCTTTATTTTTAAATGTTGTGTTTTCTTTACATTTTTCATAATATTAGGCTTACCTAATCGTAAACACTAGGTGCCGTCACGACACCTTGAGGGTCAAATCGCGTCACAAGCCGGTTTATTAGAGTATCGCGGATCGGTGCAGAGACGTCCTTACTTATCTTCGGGAGGCTATGTAACTGTTAAGAAAAATCATATTTCTTTGATTTCCTTGTCGTGCGAGCTATTGACATCAAATTTCTAAAATTCTATTCTATTCATTCTCACAGATGGTGAGGACTCGTACTGGGAGGACCGACAATCAGGCACCCGAGCCCCCTGCCAGAGCCGCCAGAGGCTGGGGTCGGGGTAGAGGACGACCACGCGGTGCAACCCGAGCACCTGCGAGAGTTGCGTCAGAGCAGCCCCAAGCAGCTCTAGCTGGAGGGCCGACACCAGAGATTTATATTACTTCTCCAGCCCTCCAAGAGACTTTTGCTCACTTCATGAGCATGTTCATCACTCTAGCTCAGGATGAACTACTTCTGATAGCTCCTGCTACATCTCAGGCCGGGGGAGGGGCATAGACTCCCCCAGCCCATACTCTTGAGCAGAGGGCCCAGGTTGATCTGGCCATAAAGTTCATTCCTATGCCACATGCAGCTCCGATTCAACATGAGACAAGGACAACAGCTCAGGCTCGAGAGGTACAAGAAGTACCACCCACCTACTTTCAGTGGCCTAGCTTCAGATGACGCTATGGGATTTCTTGAGGAGTGTCATCGTATTCTTCGCACTATAGGCATTGTGGAAATGAGTGGGGTTCCTTTCACCGCTTTCCAGCTGAGAGGAGCGACATATCAGTGGTGGCGTGCCTATGAGCTGAGTAGTCCGGACGAGGTAGCATCACTCACTTGGACTCGGTTTTTAAAGATGTTTCTGCATGAGTATGTCCCTCAGAGCCTCAGGGATGCTTGGCGCGAAGAGTTTGAGCAGCTGCGTCAGGGTGCTATGACTGTGTCGGAGTATGCACTCCGTTTCAGTGAGTTAGCTCGGGCATGCACCGACTTTGGTTGCTACAGTCAGAGAGAGGGTTCGTCGCTTCATTGAGGGACTCCATCCCAGTATTCAGACTAGTATGGCCAGGGAGTTGGAGATGGACATCACAAATCAACAGACAGTGAGCATTTCCAGGAGAGTGGAGGGCATGTTTACCTGAGACAAAGAGGAGAGAGAGGCTAAGAGGTCTCGAGAGACTGGTCATTATTTAGGAGCTCATGCACCAGCAACACACTATGTTAGGGGTTTTGTGAGTTGTACTATTCATTCAACTCTTCCAGCAGCCAACGGTATTTCAGCTCCTCCTAGACCTCAGGAGCCCTATTGTGCACCACTAGTATCCAGCATGTCTCCTGCTCGAGGTGCTATTATCGGCTAGTCCAGCCGGCCAGGTCCGAGTCAGTCTCAGTCATCCCGTCATCCGCGGGGTTGTTTTGAGTGTGGTGACACTCGTCACATGGTTAGAGATTGCCTCAGAGCCAGGAGGGGTGCATCTCCACACACTTATTAGCCTCCACGTGCTCCACTGAGTCCTCCGGCCATTCTTCCAGCCCCATCTGCCACTTCACGTTCTCAGGGAGCTCGAGATGGAGGTCGGGGAAGTTGGGGTCGCCTTATAGGGGAGGCAAGGACAAGTACTATGCCCTTCCAGCCCGTTCAGAGGCTGCCGCTTCAGATTCAGTTATCACAGGTATTTTCCCTGTCTGCCATAGGGATGCATCAATATTATTTGATCCAGGCTCTACGTATTCATATGTGTCTTCTTATTTTGCTCCACATTTGGGGATATCTCGGGATTCTTTGAGTTCCCATGTTTATGTACCTACTCATGTGGGAGATTCTCTTGTTGTGGACCGCGTATATCGATCGTGTTTGATTGTTCTTAGTGGTTTTGAGACCAGAGCCGATTTGTTATTACTCAATATGGTAGATTTTGATGTTATCTTGGGCATGGACTGGTTGTTGCCCCATTATTATATTCTTGATTTTCACGCTAAGATCGTGATGCTGGCTATGCTAGTCTTGCCGAGATTAGAGTGGAGAGGTACCTTAGAGTATACTCCCCGCAGGGTCATTTCATTTCTTAAGGCTCATCGAATGGTTGAGAAGGGGTGTGATGCGTATTTGGCCTATGTGAGAGATGTCAATATTGACACCCCTACAGTTGAGTCCGTTCCAGTAGTGAGGGATTTGGCCTATGTTCTGGTTATCATCAGTTGAAGATTCAGGAGCCGGACATCCCGAAGACTGCTTTCAGGACCAGATATGGTCACTATGAGTTTCTTGTCGTATCATTTAGGCTGACTAATGACCTAGCAGCCTTTATGCATTTGATGCACAGTGTGTTCCGGCCTTATCTTGATTCCTTCGTCATTGTGTTTATTGACGACATCCTGGTATATTCCCAGTCTCGGGAAGATCATGAGCAACACCTGAGGACTGTGCTTCAGACTTTGAGGGAGAAGAGATTGTATGCAAAATTCTCTAAGTGTAAATTCTAGCTTGATTCAGTGGAATTCTTGGGCCACATAGTGTCTTGTGGTGGGATCAAGGTAGATCCGAAGAAGGTGGAGGCGGTGCAAAGTTGGCCTAGACCGTCATCAGCTACGGAGATCCACAGTTTCCTTGGTTTGGCGGGGTACTACTGTCTCTTTCTAGAGGGATTTTCATCTATTGCAGCACCTATGACCAGACTGACCCAGAAGGGTGCTTCGTTCAAGTGGACCGTGGAATGTCAGGAGAGCTTTTAGAAGCTCAAGACAACTTTGGCTACAACCCTAGTATTAGTATTGCCTACAGGTTCCGGATCCTACATTGTCTATTGTGATGCCTTGAGGATTGGCCTTGGAGCGGTATTGATGCATGATGGTAGGGTTATTGCCTATGCGTCTAGAAAGTTGAAGGTGCATGAGAAGAATTATCCGGTCCATGATCTTGAGTTACCAGCTATTTTTCACGCCCTAAATATCTTGCGTCATTATTTGTACAGTGTTCCTTGTGAGATCTACACTGATCACCGGAGTTTGCAGCACTTGTTCAGGAAGAAGGACCTTAATTTGCGTCAGCGGAGGTGGTTGGAGCTACTTAAAGACTATGATATCACGATACTGTACCACCCAGGGAAGGCCAATGTATTAGTTGATGCCTTGAGTCTCCAGGCAGAGAGTTTGGGGAGTTTGCATATCTTCCAGCAGCTAAGAGGCCTTTAGCCTTAGATGTTCAATCCTTACCCAGCCAGTTTGTGAGGTTTGATATTTCAGAGCCTAGCCGGGTATTAGCTTGTGTGGTCGCTCGGTCTTCTCTTTATGACCGTATCAGAGAGCGCCAGTATGATGATCCCTACCTTCTAGTTCTTCAGAAAAGGTTTAGCGAGGTGATTCCAGAGATGTGACGGTTGGTGATGACGGGGTGATGAGGATGCAAGACCGGATCTGTGTGCCTAATGTCGATGGGCTTCGGGAGATGATTCTTGAAGAGGCCCATAGCCACAAATATTTACCAAGATTTGAGATATCACTATTGGTGGAGGATGATGAAGAAAGATATAATGAGGTTTTTGGCCAAGTGTCTCAACTGTCAGCAGGTCAAATATGAGTACCAGAGGCCGGGTTGATTACTTCAGAGGTTAGAGATTCCCGAGTGGAAGTGGGAGCGGATCACCATGGACTTTGTAGTTGGACATCCATGAACTTTGAGAAAGTTCGATGCTATTTGGCTGATCGTGGATCGCTGACCAAGTCAGCTCATTTTATTCCAGTGTTTACCACTTATTCTTTAGAGAGAGTGGCTGAGAATTATATCAGGGAGATCGTCCGCCTTCACGGTATTCCAGTATCCATCATTTCAGACAGAGGTACACAGTTCACATCACGATTTTGGAGAGCTGTACAACTGGAGTTGGGTACTAGAGTGGAGCTGAGCACAACCTTTCACCCTCAGACGGACGGGTAGTTCGAGTGCACGATTCAGATTCTTGAGGATATGCTTCGCGCTTGTGTGATGGAGTTCGGAGGGTCATGGGACAATACTTTCCACTTGTAGAGTTTTCTTACAACAACAGTTACCAGTCAAGCATTCAGATGGCACCGTATGAAGCTTTGTATGGTAGGCGGTATCGGTCCCCAGTGAGATTGTTTGAGCGGGGTGAGGCTCGATTGTTGGGCAAAGATTTAGTCCAGGACGCCCTGGATAAGCTGAAGGCGATTCAGGATATACTTCGCCCACAGCCCAGTCCAGACAGAAGAATTACGCGGACTGAAAGGTTTGTGATTTGGCATTTATGGATGGAGAGTACGTCTTGCTTCGCGTATCGCCTATGAAGGGCGTCATGAGGTTCGCGAAGAAGGGAAAGCTGAGCCCGAGGTTTATTGGTCCTTTTGAGATATTGCAGCGCATTGGGGAGGTAGCTTATGAGCTTGCCTTGCCTCCTAGTCTAGAAGGAGTTCATCTGGTATTCCACGTATCTATGCTCCGGAAGTATCACGGTGATCCGACTCATGTATTGGATTTCAGCTCAGTCCAGTTGGACCAGGATCTATCTTATGTTGAGGAGCCAGTAGCCATTTTGGACATGCAGATCAGGAAGCTCAGGTCAAACGATATTGCTTCAGTTAAGGTCCAGTGGAGGGGTAAGCCGGTCGAGGAGGCGACTTGGGAGACCGAGCAGGATATCCGCAACAGTTACCCTCATTTTTTCACATATTCAGGTATGTCTTTATACTCGTTTGAGGACGAACAATTTTTTTAATAGGGGGAGAATGTAACGAACCGACCGGTCATTTTGAGAGTTAGATCCCCGTTCCCCTAATAGCTATTTTCCCCGAGTTTGTTTCTGCTATTGGGACTTTCCGGAGTGCTTTGTTATGGAATTCGGAGAGTTTTGGGGCACTAAGTCCCTAATTATGAGTTTAAGCCTTAGAATTTGGACCGTAGTCGGAATTGTGTGAAGAGGGATCCGGAATGGAATTTTGTCTACTCCATTAGCCCTGTTGAGTGAGTTTGGGGTTAGGAGCGCGTCCAGAATGTGTTTTGGAGGTCGGTAATAGATTTAGGCTTGAATTGGCGAAAGTTAGATTTTCACAGGTTTCGGCAAATAGTGGAAATTTTGATATCATGATCGGAATGAAATTCCGAGATTGGCTGTAGGTCTGTAATGTCATTTGTGACCTGTGTGTAAAATTTGAGGTCATTCGGACTAGATTTGATGTGGTTCGACGTCGTTTGTAGACTTTGAAAAATTCTAAGTTCTTAGGCTTGAATCCGTGTTTAATTCATGGTTTTGGTGTTGCTAGAGGTGGTTTGAAGGCTCAACTAAGTTCATCAGGTGTTATAGAATTGGTTGGTAGGTTTGGTTGAGGTCCCGGGGGCCTCAGGTGTGTTTCGGATGCATAACAGGAGGAAATTTGGAGTTAGGAAAATATGGTGCACTGCTAGTTTTGGTGTTTCGCACCTGCGGAGGGGAGGCCGCAAGTGCGGACTCGCAGGTGCGCTTGGTGATATCGCAGATGCGGAACTAGGCTTGTCAAGCCGGGTTCGCAGGTGCGGCTATTATTCCACAGAAATGGAACTGCAGAAGCGGCCAAGAGGTCGCAGGTGCGGACCTAACCCAATAAGTGGACTGCGCACCTGCGATGGTTTTTCTGCTGGTACGGTCCTAGGTCCGCAGGTGCTGAAATCGCTGGGTTCAAGAGGGCATAATCAAGGGATTTTTGTTCATAACTCAAAAATCAATTTAGAGCTCAGGAGAAGGCGATTTTGCAAGGATTTTGAAGAGGAGATTAGTAGGTAACAATTCTTAACTCTAATTCGTGTATATTTCATTTATCTATAGTAATTTTTCCTCATTTAATAAAGGGATTTGAGTGAAAAAGTGAGAATTTGGGGGAAAAGTTCCCCAATTGAATTTTTGGGTTTTGATCGAGTTCTAGGCGTCAGCATGGGGTAATTTTTGAACAAATGAAGTCGTGAATGAATGGGTGTTCTAGATTGGTAACTTTTACCCGATTCCGAATCGTGGACCCAGGGAGACTTTTTGGGCGTTTTTCCTAATTTCGTGCTTTAGCTTCAAATTAATTAGTTAAATGAGTTACTTGTAAATATATTTACATTATGCAATTTATTTGAATAGATTCAGGCCATTTGGAGTCGGATACTCGTGGCAAGAACGTGATATCGAGTTGAGTTGAGCGGTTGAGGTAAGTGGCTTGCCTAACCTTGTGTTGGGGACTTCCCCTTAGGATGTACGATATAATTGATGTGTAGACGCCGTGTACGTGATGTGACTAGTACGTACACAGGCTATTATTGCAAAAATCTCATTTTTCCTTTCTAAGTCATAAAATGTTTTCCCTTATTAAATTGCACTAATATGTTTAATTGTTTAGCTTAGATTAGGGAAGCATGATTACGTGTTTAACTGTCTATTTGACCTTCTGTGCACCATGCTTAGTTAAGTCCTTATTTTCCCTATCCGTGTTTAGTTTAAACTGTATAACTCGATGCCATTCCTGTCATTTTATCTTGTTGCATATTTAAATTTGGACAACAGACGTATTGAGACCCCCCCTGTCTTGCATATTTAAATTGGGACTACGGACGTATTCCGGGAGATCCCCTATCTTGCATATTTAAATTGGGACTACGGACGTATTCCGGGAGATCCCCCTATATTGCATATTTATTTTGGGACTACAGACGTATTTCGGGAGATCACCCACACTGCATATTTACTTTTGGAACTACGGACGTATTCCGGGAGATCCCCCTGTACTGCATAATCATTTGGAACTACGGGACAGTGTCCCGGGAGTTTTTCATACTGTGTTTTAACTTGTTCCGAGCCGAGGGTTCCTTTAACTGTTTGATATTGAGAATTTCTTTAACTGTTTTACCACAAATTTACTTATATCTTTTACTGTTTAATTTTATTATATTTACTCTGGTAGGGCCTTGACCTGACCTCGTCACTACTTGATCGGGGTATTATTGTGATATACTCATGCCCTTTACTGCACATATTTTTCGTGTGCAGATCCAGGTACGAGCTATCAGTCTCGAGGATAGTATATGTTGCTAGTTTCTAAGAGACTTCAAGGTACTTCTGCCCGCGTCCGCAGAATCCTCAGAGTCCCCTTCTACTCCCTCGTCTAGAGTCTTCTTATGTATCTTCAGACTTTTGTATAGAGTTACAATATATTATAGAAGCTTGTGACTTAGCGATATCCCGGGTCTCGGGAAACTATTTTTGTATATAATGAGTGGAATTATTTTTGGTTATTAACAATACGCTATTTTATCTTTTAAATGTTGTGTTTTCTTTATATTTTTCGTAATATTAGGCTTACCTAGTCGTAAAGACTAGGTGCCGTCACGACACCTTTCGGAGGGTCAAATCGGGTCGTGACACCCATCATTCTCTTACTCTCAAATCTCTCAATATATGATAAAGAATGCAAATAAGGCGCGGCAACACCATCCGTGCTTTTCTCTTTACCTCACCAAGCAACAATATAAATTCGAATAATAAAATCAAGGCGGAGAAAAATTTCACTTCAAGTATGGTGCCATAATATCAAATTTCAACTTCAAAAATATTCAACATCTTTAAAATAAATAATAATTGTGAAACGAATAATTAAAAGAAGTAATAATCTAACCTAAGCATGGATAACATAATTAATGAAACAATATAATACAAAGAAATAATTTCCACCCGCATGCTTTAACCCAATGACCACGCATAGGTACTCTTCACCTCACATATATGTTGTCCTCACACATAAAACACGTAGCAAATAGACCAACAAGTCCTAATCCCTGAAGTCAAGGTTAACCATAATACTTACCTCACTCCACAACTAAATCAATGTTCAACCGTGGATTTTACTCTAGAATTAGCCTCCAAACGAATAAAATCTAACCAAATATAGTTCAACTAATTCAACATAAGAATTAGAAACTACCCACGAGTGAAAAAGATTCAATCTTTAATGATTTTGGAAAAAGTCAACAAAAGTCAACCCCGAGATCGCTTGGTCAAAACCCGAGTGTCAAACCAAAATCCAATTATCCATTCACCCAAGAGCCTTGTTATGTGATTAGATTCGAAATTTGTCCTCAATTTGAGGTCTAAATCTCAATTTCTCAAAATTCCCAATTTCTAGCTAAATCCTAATTTCTATCATGAAAAAGTATAGATTAAAGGTTAAAATCATTGGGTGTTTATGGGAATGTAAGGAAACAAGTTAAAATATACTAACCTATGAAGTTGGGGTGAAAAACCTCTTCAAAATCGCCTCTAGGCCGAGCTCAAACTCTAAAATGGTAAGAAATGGGCAGAATCCCGATTTTTGGACTGTTTTAATCACTAGCGTCAGATCTTCTTCGCGTTCGCGAAGGACTTGACATGATCACGAAGCAGCATCAACCAAAGGCGTTTGCGTTCGCGAGCCACTCTTCGTGTTCATGAAGGCTTACTCTCCCCTGACGTCGCGTTCGCGAAGAGTAACTAACAGGCTCCCTCCCAAGACTACATACCCTACGCGTTCGCAAGAGGAAGGACGCGTTCGTGAAGTGTAAGCCCCCCACTACTTCGCGTTCGTGACAAGCTCCTCGTGTTCGCAAAGAATCTCCTCCCAATCCAAAATTCCCTTTCGCGATCGTGAAGCACATGACACCAGATATCAGCAACAGCTAAACCCCGCAATTCTTTCTTAGTTCAAATGGTCCATAAACAATTCGAAACTCTGCCGAGCCCCTCGGGCTCCAAACCAATCATGAACACAAGTGTAATTACATCATACAAACTCAATCGCTTTATCAAAACACTAAAATAACAGCTAAAACTATGAATCGGACATCAAAATGTATGAAATTTTCAAAGAAAATCAAGAACTTTCAAATTCACAACCGAGCGTCCGAATCCTATCAAATCAACTCCGTTGTGCACCAAATTTTGCAGACAAGTTTTACATAATAAATTGAAATTTTACCAAGTTCCGGAACCAAAATTCAAACATGGGTAGCAATAAAGTCAACCTACGGTCAAACTTAGGAAATCTTTAAACCTTCAAATTACTAGCTTTAAACAAATCACGTCAAATCAAGTTAGGGACTTCTGGATTCAATTCCGGACATAAGTTCAAGTCCAAAATCACGATACGGGCCCACCGGGGTCGTCAAAATACCGATCCGAAGTTGTTTACACAAAATATTGACCGTTGTCAACTCAAGTAATTTTTAAAGCTAAAATTCACGTTTTTCTTCAATTTTTCACATAAAAGCGTCCCGAACAAAGACACGGACTGTGCATGCAAATTGAGATATACTAAACAAAGCTAATCGAGGTCTCAGAACACTGAAATAAGGGATAGAACTTAGAATGATCTATCGGGTCATCACATTCTCCACCTCTAAAACAAAAATTCATCCTCGAACGGACATAGAAAGGTACCTGGACTGGTGAAAAGGTGTGGGTATCTACGTCGCATATCGAACTTAGACTCCCACGTAGTGGTCTCGATCGGCTAACCTCTCCATTGCACTCTAACAGAAGGGTACCTCTTACACCTCAACTTCCGAACTGACCGTGCTAGAATGGCTACCAACTCCTCCTCACAAGTCAAATCTTTGTCCAATTGGATTGAGCTGAAATCTAATACATGGGACGGATCACTGTGATACTTCTAGATCATGGAAACATGGAACACTGGGTGAACTGCTGATAAGCTAGGTTGCAATGCAAGCTTATAGGTCACCTCACTAACTCTCTCAAGGATATCAAAGGGTCCGATATACCTAGGGCTCAACTTGCCTTTTTTCCCGCACCTCATCACACCCTTCATGGGAGAAACCCGTAGAAAAACTCTCTCTCCAACCATGAATGCAACATCACAAACTCTCTGATCGGCATAAATCTTCTGTCTTGACTGTGATATACGAAGCTGATCCTAGATCATCTTGACATTTTCCAAGGCATCCTGAACCAAATCAGTACCCCACAACCGAGCCTCTCTCGGCTCAAACCAACTAACTGGTGAACGACACCGCCTCCCATATAAGGCCTCATAACAAGCCATCTGAATATTTGATTGGTAGTTGTTGTTGTAGGCAAACTCCGCAAACGGAAAGAACTGATCCCAAGAACCCCCGAAATCCATAACCCAGGAAGAATCATATCTTCCAATATCTAAATGGTGCACTCGGGCTGTCCATCCGTCTATAGGTGATATGTTGTACTCAACTCGACTCGTGTGCCTAACTCACGTTGTACGGCCCTCCAGAAATGCAATGTAAACTGCGTACCCGATCAGAAATAATGTACACCAGCACACCATGAAGAAGAAAAATTTTGCGGATATAGATCTCAACTAGCCGCTCTGAATAATAGGTAGCTTCCACCGGAATGAAATGCCCGACTTGGTCAACCTATCCATAAAAACCCATACCGCGTCCAATTTCTTCAAAGTCTGTGGAAGCCCAACAACGAAATTCATGGTAATATGCTCTCAATTCCACCCGGCAATCTCAAGTCTCTGAAGCAAACCGCCAGGCCTTTGATTCTTGTACGTCACTTGCTAGAAATTCAAACACCGAGCCACATACGCAACTATATATTTCTTAATTCTTCTCCACCAATAATGCTTCCTCAAATCCTGATACATCTTGGAGACACCCGAATGAATGGAATACCGCGAACTGTGGGCCTCCTCAAGGATCAACTCACAAAGCCTATCCATATTAGGCACATGAATCTGACCTTGCATCCGCAACACCACATCATCACCAATAGAAACCTTCTTGGCATCACAGTGTTGCATCGTGTCCTTAAGGACAAGCAAATTGGGGTCATCACTATGATGATCCAAGGGGAGATCATGTGTTTTAAGACTTATTTCACGCTCATTAGCCTTAAAAATCTTATAATTGTCCTCCTCGATATGCGCGCACAATCCATGCGTAATTCCGAAAAGTATTTATGTGAAAAATAGAAGAAATAATAATTTTTGAAATTTAAAATGATTTTTAGTTGAATTTGGTCAACGTTTTGAGTAAACAGACCCAAAACCGTGTTGGGACAGTCCCGGTGGGTCCGTAATAAAATATGGGACCTGGGCGTATGCCCGGAATAAAATTTGGAGGTCCCAAGCTCGAGAAATAAATTTTTGATGAAAATTGTAAGAGTGAAAATCCATAGAATTAAAGAAAATGATTAATGTTTGATCACGTTGTATTGGGCCCGTATTTTTATTCCGGAGCACGTTACAGGTTTATTATAATATTTGAGTCATGTCTGTGGAATTTGGTAGAAATTGGAATTTATTTGACATGATTAGGACCTTTGTTGAGAAAATAGAAGTTTTGAAACCATCTTGAAAATTTCATGAGTTTTGGTGCTAAATCGTAGTTTTAGGTGTTATTTTTATGATTTGATCGTACGAGCAAGTCCGTATGATATTTTTAGACTTGCGTGCATGTTTGGTTTGGAGCCCCGAGGGCTCGGGTGAGTTTTGGATATGCTACGAAGTTATTTGGACTTAGAAGAAATAACTGGTGTGCTTCAGCTGTGTTGCAGGCCTCAGACCTCACAAATACGAGGTCAGGGTTGCCTTTTGCGATCACTGTTGAGGTCGCATTTGTGAAGTTCTCATCGCAAATTCAAAGAGAAGCTGGGCATGCCTGTGTTCGCAATTGCAAACTTTCAAAACACTCCAAACCCTTTAGGCGATTTTTCAAATGCAAGTTCTTCCCCAAATCATAGGTAAGTGATTCTTAACTCAATCCTTTCAACCTTTCACTTTTTTATCAAGATTTCTGTTGATACCCAATTTTTCTTATATTATTTTCAAAATGCATATATATTTTTAAAATAATGCATAAGCATCAATTAGTATTTTTCCATAATTTTCTGTAATTTTAAAGGATTTTAGTTGATTTATCACAACATTTATTTATCTAAATAATTACTAATTGCATCACAAATGTCCTTTTAATAATTTTATTGCTTAATTTTATCATTTTATATTTTATATTAAGCTTTAATTATTCTATGCAATAATTATATTTACATCTTTAGGTTATAATTGCAATGACTTTGCAATAATAGTCCATGTGTGCATAATTACTTTATTTTACACGAAAATGACTTTTTATATTTTTATAATATCAAATAACTATTTTAAATAATTTTCATACAAAAATAGCATTTTTACTATTTATTACCTATTTTTATAAATTATTTTTATTAAATTAAATGGATAGTTAAAAGATAGCCCTTTTCTAATTTAAATTCAGACTCCAGCACAACAACCAACCCACCCCAATTATTCAAACCCTGGTCCAATACCCAAACCCAATAACTCATTATCCATACCCGCCCCAGCCTAGAACTAATCCTGGCCGTTGATCTCAGGAGATCAACTGTCCAGGATACTCTTTCCTTTTTTAATTAGACTAACCTCCTAAACCCTACCCCATTTTCCAAACCCGTCGTCCTTGAAGCCCCTTCTCTTCTCTCTTCTCTCTCACCCCCCTTCTAGCCCTAGCCCACCGTCACTGATATCCTTTTGATTCATGGGGTTTCTCTTCAATTTTAGGCCTTATCCGGCCTCACATCTCTACTGGTGTTGTGGTCTTCATGTTACTTGATGGAATCTCAAGGGACTCGAACCAGATTTGGTTCAAAATCTCTCATCTTCTCGACTAATCCTTCTATGTTCACTCAATCCAGATTATTAATTCACTTCTGTTTATTTTTGTAAACCTAACTATTTATGGCTAAATCTGTTCAGATCTCTTTAGTTCTGAAGCGGTTTGAGTTTGTTTGGTATTTTTCCTTTAAGATTCTTCTGTTTTTACTATTATTGTCAATCGATTTCATTTTTCCTTATATGTGATTAGTAATTGGTGCTACGTTCCTTAATTCTATTACTGGCTTGATTTTTGTGCTTTGATTATTGGGGCTGATTTATAATTGATTGCTAGACTTACTGCTTACCTTATTTAACCTTATTCTTGTCTGCTGATTTATTCCGTATAAGATTCTTCTTAATTTAAGTGATATTTACGTGATTTTGTCCTATTAATTGATTTGTGTTAACCCTAATTTACTGATTAACTGATCTCTGCACCTTATTTGTGTGCCATTGATTTTCCTACCTTATTTGGTTTTACTCTGTTGTATGCTATAAAAGCCTTTCATTGTTCTGATTTCAAATAGGCTTACACACTTACACTTACACTTAGACACACCTATCTACACACTAAGAGACTTAAACTGAGACTCTTACACTCTCACACACACTTTTAAAACCTCTTCACTTTACAACTTGAAAACTCTCAAGATTCCTGTTTTTCTAAAAGAACTTAAGTTCTCTCTTTGTGTTGTTGTTCTGATTTCTGCATTGTTTAGCTAGCTGGAAACCAAGGTTAAACTCCCCGGATCTAAATTACCATTACATCCCCTGTTTACTTTCTTCTTAACTGGTATGTTTTAACTCCTGTTATCCTATTTGTTCTATGTGCTTATGTAGTTAGTTTATTTCAAAATCTCAGCATCCTTCTGTTTGCCATATGACTATGTGATTCTACTTAGTGATATTGTTAAAGATAAGTTATCCTTTCTACTATGTGATTCTCAATTGGTATGCTTTAACTCATGTTATCCCATTTCTCTCCTATGTGATTATCTGGTTAGTTTGAAGCCTCAACATGTTTCTGCTGCTATATGCCCATATGATTTCACCTAGTGACAATGCTAACTAGGTTATCTCCAGTGATATGAAACCCTATATAATCAGTTGTATGTTCCCTCTTCTGCAAACATGTAATATGGTGCCAGTTCTGCCTATTAGTTCAAGTATCCTTGCTCTTTTGTGATTGCTTTAAATACTGGTACAGTATCTATGTCTAAACCAATACCAGTCTGTTTGCTCCTAAAAATCAAACTGTAGTCTAAAACTGTTCCCCTATCCTTTATATACTGTTTTTGAACTTCTACTCTTAGTTATTTAGGGTCCTGTTACCCCACTGTGAGCACTGCCTAGGGTCCTTGAGACTCCTCTGAATTCTGACACATTGGAGCTGGTGTGAGCATTTCCCGGGGTCCCTGAGGCCCTAGGGAACTTTGGCACACCAAAAGCCCAATTTTGTGTATCATGGATGGACCACCATTATGCTTCAGATCTTCTTTGCTTGAAGGCCTGGTTCCCAGGTTTATATTGGGCCTATGAAGGCTCCCTATAGTGTAATGAATTTTGTAATTTATTCATTATTGGGTTGTAATAATGTAATAGTCGTTGTAATGAACAGATATGTGGTTATTAGTAAGAGGTGGGGGGGGGGTATATATATCTTTGTTCAAAGCTCAGGTAGAAATTCTGCCTATAGGTTTACTGTGTTGATTGTGTGAGTGTTACTAATTGTTTAGAAATTCTGCGTATATGATGATTTCTTGACTGTCTGTGATCATGCATATTAGAGACACTGCCTATAGGTCTTTTGGTTATTCTGCATTAGAATCCATGTTCTTAGGATCTACACATATTTCCAATCTCAATGTGCATTAGTGATCATGTATATAGGATCATATTTGTGTGAGTTAACAAACTTACTTAGCAATTTGTTTAAAATCTCTACCCACATGTGATTAATAGATATCATGCCTATAGAAGATATAAAAACTAGTTTTCTCCAATTTAGGTACCATGTCTATAGGAAAAAAAGGAATCGATTTCAAAACCTAGAAATCATGTCTATAGGATTTAAACTAATAGATATCATGCCTATAGGGTAAATCAGTTTGTAAACTTAGAAATCATGCTTGAAATCAGTAACTCGCTTAGAAATGATGTTATAGGCATATAATTAACAGTTGTAGATACCATGCCTATAGGATTCTGTTAATCAGTTCAAGTTATCACTTAGGCAAACCTGTAGGGCTATTAAGAATTCTGAGCCTAACAACTGTGACATCTTGCTGCCTGAAATTTGCCCAGATTCAGAACTTAATCAAATCGGTAGGCAAGTTAGTAGGTCCCAATGCTCGTTTTAATAAAATGCCTTCTTACATTCTGTTTATGCTCATCTAGATATCCTGCCTATAGGATCCTAAATCAATAAAGTTGTCTGATTTAATTGCTTGCATTTCTTGTCTACTTGTGGAGGTTAATATGAGCCCTTATTTGCCCCCTTATATGATAGTCCTATCTGAATTTTGTTTGTCGCCTAGATTTTTCCTCATTTTAAGCAACATAGGTCAGTCTAGAACCACCCTAAAATAGAGGTCCTAAATACCTCCAGGACCATAGGTAAGGGACGGGTAGTGCACGCATAAGGAACGAGTTAGAAGCTACTAGAACGCTTAGGTAATAACTGAGAGATAGTAATTGGGTAGTAAAAGAGATGATGGACTGTGCGCTAATACTATGAGTAGCACCCAACTTGGGGGAAATTACCAAGTATTGCATGGAAATGATCCTATAGGCTAAAAAACCTAGGACCGCTTTAATTCCTGTTCTTAAAGTAATGTATCTTTGTCAAAATTACTTTATTTTACTTTAAGACTAATTCGCTTAATTAAGTTTGGTCGGGACCCATCATTGTGGACCTCGAGGAGTGCCTAACACCTTCCCCTCAAGGTTATTTTGAGCCCTTACCCGATCTCTGGTAATGTAAACTAGTTTCATGAATCAATTACTCTAGGTGACCTAACTCACCTTAATCCGTTAGGTGGAGACTCTTCAAATCCCATACCTCATCCCAAAAGGAAGGGAGTAGTCTCAGAAATGTCAAAACCCGATTTCGCGAGGAAAAAGGGGGCACGACAATTTCAACCTAGAATTTAGGATTTTCATGGTGGAATTAGGAGTTTTTGGGTAGAACTTAGGAGTTTCAAAATTTGGGGATTTAGACCTCGAATTGAGGTCAGATTCAAAAACCAATTATATATCCGGGCTCGGGGGTGAATTAGTAATCGGGTTTTGGTCCGAATTTTGGATTTTGACCAAGTGGGCAGGGGGTCAATTTTTGACTTTTTGGGGAAAATGTTGGGAAAGTTATAATTGTGTATTGGAATTGTTTTCTTTAGCGATAATTAATTTCATTAAGTTGATATTGACTAGATACAAGTGGTTCAGAGGTTGAAAATAGGGGAAAAAAGATAATTGAGCGTTGAGTTGGTTGTCGGATTGAGGTAAGTGTTTGGTCTAACTTCGACTTGAGGGATTAGGAATCCCTGACTTAATTGCTAAGTAAAACTGCATGTGTGTGGCGTATAGGTGAGGTGACGAGTACCTATGCGCCGCCAAATTACTTGTTTAGCCTGCTCCCTTCCCCGTTCCCAATTTATTATCTTCATGTCTTAATTGTTTCATGCTTAATGATGTTGTTATGTCCACTTGCTTTTGTTAGATATTGTTTTAATTATGTGAAAGTATTAGATATTCCGTAGTTTAATTGTGGTACGTTAATGGTTAAGCTGGTTCTCGGTGTTTCGTGGTAAATTCCGGTTGGTCTCGCGGTCTCATTGTGGAGTAATAATTGGTGAAGTTCCCTAATTGTTTTGTTTTCCGTTTACATTGGTTTCAGGAATACATTTTTTGGAGTGTTTGAGCTAAATTGTTGAACATTTGTTCTTATATGTGACTGATGATTTTTTGGTGGGATCAGGTTGCACGCCGCAACAAGGAGTAATAAGGGTGGACATGTGGGATCGGGCTGCACGCTGTAACATGAGGAATACGTGTGATATATTGAAGAGTAATAAGGGTGGACAAGTGGGATCGGGTTTCACGCTGCAACAGGAGGAATAAGGGTGAATGTTCATATTGTTATTGATTATATGGTGGGATCGGGATGCACGCCACATCATTTGATTGTTTATTTGTGCTGCTTCTACTGTGATTTTATTCTGTAGCATTGAAACTTTATCAAGGATTGGTTATAGCTTAGTACTAGCAAGATAACTGAGTTCCGTATCTGTTTACTGCAAGTTACTGTTCTATTTTATTTCACACTTCCTTTTTGCTTTATCATAAACTGAATGCAGGTTATATTATAAATGCCCCGTTGTAGCCTCGTCACTACCTCATCGAGGTTAGACTTTGTACTTACCAGTAGACAGGGTCGGTTGTACTGATGCTACACTTTGCACTTCTTTGCATAGTTTGGAGCTTTATTGTGGCTGATCGAGATGTCTGTTGCAGTTATTCATCCGGGAGACCCAAGGTAGTCCTGCAGGCGTCCGCAGGCTCTGGAGTCCCCTCCTATGCTTTACATTTCTGTTTTACTTCTCTTTTGAGACAAATGTATTCTTCTTTCAAAATCATATATGTAGATAGTCATAGAATGTTCGTGAGTTGTGACACTAGTTTCTGGGTGGTAATAGTTCCGGTATTATTAATATTGCAAGGATAATCGGTCAATTATGTACTTTCACTTTTATTTCGTTGAGTTAGCTTGTTAAATTTTGATTATATAAGAAAAAGTAACGGAAAAAGGTAAATAGAACTCTAACGTTGGCTTTCCTAGCGAGTGCGATGTTAGGCGCCATCATGGTCCGGACGGTGGGAAATCCGAGTCGTGACAAGTTGGTATGAGAGCACTAGATTGCTTAGGTCTCACAATTCACGAGCAAGCTTGGCAGATTCTAGGGGATCGGTACGGAGACGTCTGTACTTATCTCCCACAGGCTATAAATTTAGGAACAAGTTCACTTTTATTCAACTTTGTCGTGCGATTCTTTTTATCCCAATGCTGACTGAACTCTCCTATTATTATTCTCTCACAGATGGCGAGGACATGTACTTCTTCTTCCGGTGATCAGCAGTCGAACCTTCCAGCAGTAGCTCCTACGAGGGGCAGAGGCCGAGGCCATGCCAGGGGCCGAGGCAGGGCTCAGCCCAGGGCCTAAGCAGCAGCTCCAGCTACGGAGCCTCAGGTGGAGTTCGATGACAGGGCTCTATCTCAGACCATTCTGGCAGGATCAACTCAGGTTCTAAAGGGGTTTATTGGTACCCCGGTGCTTCAGGATGCCTTGGTCCGACTAGTGAGCCTTATGGATAGTGTAGCTCAGACTGGCCCATTCCCCGTGGCACCAGTCGTATCTCAAGATGGAGGAGGATCCTAGACTCCTTCCACTCATACTCCGGAGCATATGGCTCCCCAGTTTCAGACCCCAGCAACTCATCCAGTTGGGGTAGTTCAGCCAGTTGCTGCAGCACCGGCCGTTGATGGTGCAGCTATGTCCTCCGATGCTCTGTGGAGATTGGATAGGTTTATCAAGCTTTTCCCAGTTCATTTCAGCGGTGCCACTTCAGAGGACCCCCAGGAGTATCTTGATAGCTTCCATGAGGTTCTTCGGAACATGGGTATTTTGGAGACCAATGAGGCCGATTTTGCTGCGTTTCAGATGACCGATTTCGCCAAGAAATGGTGGAGGGATTATTTATTGACTAGACCAGCTTGTTCACCCGCTCTTACTTGGGATAATTTCTCACATCTCTTCTTGGAGAAATTTCTGCCTATCACTACGAAAGAGGAGCTCCGCCGTCAGTTTGAGCGTCTCCAGCAGGGCAGCATGACTGTTACTCAGTATGAGACCCGGTTCGTGGATTTGGACCGCCATGCTATTCTCCTGCTTCCCACTAAGAGATAGAGGGTTAGGATATTTATTGAGGTTCTTGCTCAGCCTATTAGATTACAGATGGCTAAGGAGACTAGAGCGAGATTTCTTTCCAGGATGCGGCCAATGTGGCAAGGCGAGTAGAGATGGTTCTTGGACAGGGAGGTCAGGGGTCAAATAAGAGACCTCGTCATTCCGGTGGGTTCAACGGAGCTTCATCTGGAGGCAGGGGTACTTTTGGTAGAGGCCATCCTCCTAGACCATTCCATTCAGCTCTCCAAGCATCCCACGGTACCCAAGGTGGTCGTGGTTCTTATGTACCTCCTTCTGGCAGCTATCCTACATTGCACCATCAGCTCCTATCAGATAACCTCCTCTTCAAAGTTATTATTGTGGTCAACCGATTCGTCAGGGTCAGTCTCAGTTTTCACAGCCTCAGTATCAGGATGGGTGTTTTGAGTGTGGTGATTATAGGCATGTTCAGAGAGCCTGTCCAAGATTATCGGGTGTTCAGAAACAGTATCAGGGTTCCCATGCCATGGTTCCAGCACCAATTGCTACACCGCCTGCTTAGCCAGCTAGAGGTAGAGGCCAAACAGTTCGAGGTAGGGTTCAGACTGTTAGAGGTGGAGGTCAGGCCACTAGAGGTGGAGGCCCGCCTATCAGAGGTCGTCCGAGAGATATGGTTTAGGGTGGTGGGGCCCAGCCCCGGTGTTATGCCTTTCCAGCTAGGCCTGAGGCTAAGTCCTCCGATGCTGTTATCACAGGTACTGTTTCAGTTTGCAGTAGAGATGTCAGTCCTATTTGATCCGGGGTCTACTTACTCTTATGTGTCCTCTTATTTTGCTTCATATTTG
>ML376541.1:43503-120764 GCA_005239525.1 Nicotiana knightiana | reverse complement strand
GGGGGGAGGGGGGAGGGAGGGGGGGCTACGTACGCACGAGGTGACGGGAGTCCGTGCATAGCTACTATTATACCATGTCCGAGTAGTCTAGGATCCACTAGCATGACTTACTTGTTGTACTTGTGATTTTGCCGGTAATATTAGACCGCTAATATGATCGAAATAATGAATTGAATCCCTAAGAAGACTGGAGTTCATTTTCTTAATCACCTAGAAAGAGAATTGATTCCTTCATGGATAATTGTGTTCCTGATAAGGTTATATTATTGAATATTATTAAACTTGGCAAATGAGTTTCAAAACAAAGATTTCAAAGCTATTTTTCATGTTCCTTTAAGAAGAATTTTACCACTTTTCTGAGTAACTGCTTTCTTGATAAAAATGCGGATTTATTATGTGAATATGTGTACATATGAGCACCTGAGTCACAGTTCTGATTCGCGAGCAAGCTAGCTTTGTTATTTTTATGTTGATCGCGTCTCATGATCGATTCGCGAGCGGGAAAAAATAGATGCATCTATGGTTCGAGCCGTTCGACCCTTCGACAGTGCACAATTTATTATTATTGGTCCACGCCATTCGATCCTTGGCATTGCTTGCGCATGATATTTATTGCATATTTGCTGTGATTTTGCCTGATTATTGGCCTGGAATTTTAAATTGTCAGTTGAAATGACAGAGATTGAAATTTTTTGGAAGAAATTGTTCCGTCCCGTTGATTATTTGTTATTTGATTAAATCACCCATGTTTGACTAATTGTTATTGAAATGGCGAAGAGTTAAAGTGATAAATGTGGAAGGGTTGATATTATTTATTCCCGATTTTTAATAAATTGCCTATGATAATCATGCTTAATGTCACACTTGAATATGCTAAATTGACCTCTAGCAAGTGTCTAATTCGACCTTTCGTCACTACCTCTCTGAGGTTAGGCGGGCGACTTACTGAGTACACGTTGTTTTTTACTCATTCTACACTTGCTGTGCATTTTTATTGCACAGCTACCTTCTTATGGTGCTACCGATTTTGGTGTTGTCTCCGCTGTTAATGTTCCAGTTGTCCTACCAGATATCCATGGTGTTGCAAATACGTTATTGCATCCACAACTTTGGCAGACACAAATGTCAAAACACAGGTATGTAAATAAACATGGTTACATATCCAATGCTAAAATTAAAACCTTCAAGAAAATGCACATCAATGCAAGAGAAGAGTTGGGATAAATGATAATCTCGCCAAGTGAAAATTAAATTTGACTAAAGCGGATAATATAATTATTTCGGTTATTTCCCAAATAAATAATGTGGCAAATGTGAGGGATTGAGTGATAGACTCTAGTGCTACTAGGCACACTTGTGTAAACAAAAATGAATTTTTGTCTTATACCCAAGTTGAGGAAGAAGAAGAAACTATTTATCTTGGTGACTCAAGAACAACTCGTGTTCTTGGAAAAGGAAAAATTCTTCTCAAACTCACATCTGGTAAAACTCTAACATTGATGATGTACTGCATGTTTCTAATATCCAAACCAATATGGTTTCTGTGGGTTTATTAGGAAAAGTTTGAGTGAAGGTTTCTTTCGAGAATGATGAGATTGTACTGACCAAGAATAATATTTTTGTGGGCAATGGATATTGTAACCATGGTTTATTTGTGCTTAATATTTTCGATACTAGCAATAAAAATGCATCTTCTTATGCTTATATGGTTGAGTCAATTTCTTTATGGCATGCTAGACTAGGACATGTTAATGTCGCGTATATAAAGAAAATGCAGTCGCTACGATTAATATCTTGTTTAGACTCAAATAATATTAACAAGTATGAAATACATGTTGAAGCTAAAAGTACTAGAAAGACGTGCTTTTCTGTAATTAGAGAAGCTGAATTATTATCCTTGATTGACATTGAGTTAGGCGATTTAAAGCAGACTATGACTAGAGGTGGTAAAAGATATTGTGTGACTTTTATTGATGATTTTTCTAAATATGCTAAGTTGTATTTGCTTAGAAATAAAGATGATGCTTTTAATGCATTTATTTCTTATAAAACTGAGGTTGAAAATCAACTTAGTAGAAAAATCAAGAGAATTAGATCAGATAGAGGTGGAGAATATTTATCTTTAAATGATTTTTGTGAAAAGAATGGAATAATTCATTAAGTAGTTCCACCTTATTCACCTGAGTTAAATGGAGTAGCTGAAAGGAAAAATAAAACACTGAAAGAGATTATGAACTTTATTTTAGTTAGTTCTAATGCTCCTGATAATTTGTGGGGTGAAGCTATATTATCTGCATGTTACTTACAAAATAGAACACCACATAGAAGAACTGGAAAAACTCCGTATGAATTGTGGAGGAGTTATAAACTTAACTTAAAATATTTAAAAGTGTGGAGGTGCTTTGCTAAAGTTCTTTTGCCTGAACCTAAAAATAGAAAAATAGGTTCTAAAATTGCAGATTGCATGCTTATTGGATATGCTGAACATAGTGCTGCATATAGATCTCTTGTTTTAAAAAATGATGTGCTTGATTGCAATCCTATAATTGAGACAAGAATGCTGAAGTTCTTTGAATATATTTATCCATTGTCTGATAAAAAATTTCATACACCTGTTGAAACAAATAGTGAAATTACCTCTCTTGAGGAACTGAGAAGGAGCAAACAGCCTAGGAAAGAATATTTTTCTTATGCAAATGATTTTTAAACTTTTCTTGTCGATAATGAACCATCAAATTATTTTGAAGCTATATCTTCTTCAGATGCTAAATATAGGAAAGAGGCAATAAAATTTGAAATTGATTCTATTAAGAAAAATAATACATGAATTTTAACTGATTTACCTCCTGGTGCAAAACTTATTGGTTGTAAATGGATTTTCAATAAGAAATTTAATCCTGATGGATCTTTAGATAAATATAAAGCTCGGTTAGTAGCAAAAGGATTTTCTCAAAAATAAAATATAGATTATTTTGATACATTTGCACCAGTGACTAGAATTTCTTCTATTCGAGTTTTAATTGCTTTAGCTTCAATCCGTAAGCTTTTTATCCACCAAATGGATGTGGAAACTGCTCTTCTAAATGGTGATTTAGAAGAAAAAATTTATATGGTTCAACCTGAAGGCTGTTCCATTCCTAGACAAGAAAATAAAGTTTGTAAATTAATTTAATATCTTTATAGCCTTAAACAAGCTCCTAAGCAGTGGTATGAGAAATTTGAACAAATCTTACTGAGAGACGGTTTTTCTTCAGTTGAAGTGGATAATGTGTTTATAATAAAGTGGTAGACAATGATTATGTGATAATATTTTTTGTATGTTGATGACATGCTTATATTTGGTACAAGTTTAAATATTATGCAAAGTACTAAATTATTTATGTCTGCTAATTTTGATATGAAAGATCTGGGTGAAGTAAATAATACAATGTTGGGAGTTAAAGTTAAAAGGAGTGAAGATGGAATAATGTTGTCACAAGAATATTACGTTGAGAGACTTCTTAAGAAGATTGAATATTTTAATGCCACATCTGTGAGCACTCCTTTTGATGCAAACTCTCAGTTGAAAAGGAATATTGGTGACCAGTTGCCCAGTCTAAATATGCGCATATTATTGGGAGTCTGATCTATTTAATGAATTTTATAAGGCTTGATATAGCCTATGTTGTGTGTAGACTGAGTAGATATACTCAAAATCCGTTTACCCATTCACCTCCGAGCCTGAATATGTAATTAGTTTCAAAATCTGACTTTAATTCGAGGTCTAAATTCTAATTATACAAAATTACTTAATTCTACCCAAACCCCCACTTTCTACTATGAAAACCTTAGATTTTTAGTTGTAAATTGATGAAAAACAATGGGTAATTGGAAGAAAGTAGTTAAGAATCGTTTACCAAGGGAAAGAACTTGTCTCTTGAAAATCGCCTCTAAGCCTTCTGGGTTTTGAAAATATGAAAGAATGGCCAAATTCCCGTTTTTAGGTTCTGTTTTAATCGCTGGGCAGGTCTTCTTCGCGTTCGTGAAGGACCTGTCGCGTTCATGATGCTTTGGGCCTATTGGTCTTCGCGTTCGTGAAAGGCATTTTCCCCAAGCCATCGCGTTCGCGACCCAGTGGACGCGTTCGCGTAAAAGACTCCCCTCCCCTCCCCCAGGTCCCACAACTCATCGCGTTCGCGGAAAGCTGATCGCGTTCGCGAAAGGTACCACCCCCCTGTGCTTCGCGTTTGCGACCAGTACTTCGCGCTCGCGAAGAAGGATTTCTCCCTCGGCTTGGTTACACTTCGCGATCGCGTGAGAGGATTCACGATCGCGAAGCACAAAATTTCTGCGTACCAGTAACAACAAAACAACAGATTTCTCTAAGTTCAAAACATCCTGAAGCCTACCCGAAACTTACCCGAGCCCTCGGGGCTCCAAACCAAACATGCACACAAGTCTAACAACATCCTACGGACTTGCTCGTGCTATCAAATCGTTAAAATAACACCTAAAACTACGGATTTAGCACCAAAACTCATGAATTTCTCAAGAACACTTCAAAATTACTATCTTCTCAACCGGACGTCCGAAGCACGTCAAATAAACTCCGATTTACACCAAATTTTACAGACATGACATATATGTTATAGTAAACCTGTACCGGGCTCCGGAACCAAGTACGAGCCCGATTCCAATGAGTTCAAATATTAATCAATTTCTTTAATTCTTTTAGATTTCAGTTTAACAATTTTCATCAAAAACTCATTTCTCGAGCTAGGGACCTCGGAATTTGATTCCAGGCATATGCCCAGACCCCATATTTTATTACGGACCCACCGGGATCGTCGAAAAATGGGTCCGAGTACGTCTGCTCAAAATGTTGACCAAAGTCAACTAAAATCACTTTTAAATCTCAAAAAGTATTATTTCATAAATTTTCACATAAAGGCTTTCCGGATTCACGCCCGGACTGTGCACGCAAATTGACGTGAATAGAAAAATGTTTTTAAGGCTAACGAGACCGGAATGGATTCTTAAATCATAAGATGGCCCTTTGGATCATCACAATCTCCACCGCTAAAACAGATGTTCATCCTCAAACGGACATAGAACAGTACCTGAACTGGCGAACAAGTGTGGATATCTATTACGCATGACCGACTCGGACTCCCAAGTAGCTTCCTCAACAGGCTGACCTCTCCACTACACTCGAGCTGAAGGGTAACTCTTTGACCTTAACTGACGAACCTGCCGGTTTAGAATGTTTACCGGCTCCTCCTCATAGGTCAAATCCTTGTCCAATTGGATAGAGCTGAAATCTAACACGTGGGACGGGTCACCATGATATTTCTGGAGCATAGACACATGGAATACCGAATGAACTGAGGATAACCTTGGAGGCAACGCAAGTCTATAAGATACCTCCCCCACTCTCTCGAGAATCTCAAATGGCCCGATATACCTAGGGCTTAACTTTCCCTTCATGGACGACACCCGAAGTAATACCCTCTCTCTGACCATGAATGACACATCATGAACTCTACGGTCGGCATAACTCTTTTTCCTGGACTGAGCTGTACAAAGGCGACCTTGTATAATATTGTCCTTGCCCAAGGCCTCCTGAAATAAATCTGTACCCATTAACCGAACCTCCCCCGTCTCAAACCACCCAATTGGCGACCTACACCGTCTACCATATAATGCCTCATAGGGAGCCATATGAATGCTTGACTGGTAGCTGTTATTGTAGGCAAACTCCGCAAGTGGAAAAAACTGATCCCAAGAACCTCCAAAGTCTATAACACAAGCGCGAAACATATCTTCCAATAGATGAATAGTGTGCTCGGAGTGTCCATCTGTCTGTGAATCAAATGTTGTACTCAACTCAACTCGCGTGCCTAACTCACGTTGTACATCCCTCCAAAAATGTGAGGTAAACTGCATACTTCGATCTGAAATAATAGACACTAGCACGCCGTGAAGGCGGACAATCTCACGTATATAAATCTTAACTAACCGCTCTACAGAATAGGTAACTGCCATTGGAATGAAATGTGCTGACTTAGTCAATATGTCCACAATGACCCATACTGCGTTGAACTTCTTTTGAGTCCGTGGAAGTCCAACAACAAAATCCATAGTGATACGTTCCCACTTCCACTCAGGAATTTCTAACTTTTGAAGTAAACCACCAGGTCTCTGATGCTCGTACTTAACTTGCTGACAATTCAGACACCGAGCTACATATGCATGTATATACTTTTTCATTCTCCTCCACCAATAATGTTGTCGCAAACCTTGATACATTTTGGCGGTACCCGGATGAATAGAATACGGAGAACTGTGGGCCTCTTCAAGAATTAACTCACGAAGCCCATCCACATTAGGAACACAATTACGACCCTGCATCCGTAGAACTCCATCATATCCCACAACAACCTGCTTGGCACCACTGTGCCGCACCGGGTCCTTAAGGATAAGCAAATGAGGGTTTTCATACTGTCACTCTTTGATATGCTCATATAAAGAAGACCGAGCGACTGTCCAAGCTAGAACCCGACTAGGCTCCGAAATATCTAGACTCACAAACTGGTTGGCCAAAGTTTGAACATCTATAGCTAGCGGTCTCTCAAGAACTGGAATATATGCAAGGCTGCCCATACTCAAAATCTTTTAACTCAAAGCATCGGCCACAACATTGGCCTTTCCCGGGTGATATAGAATAGCAATATCATAGTCTTTCAACAACTCTAACCATCTTCTTTGCCTCAAATTAAGATCTTTCTGTCTGAATAGATATTGTAGACTACGATGATCTGTGAATACTTCACATGACACGCCCTAAAGGTAGTGTCACTGTCACGACCCAAAATCCATAAGGTCGTGATGGTGCCGGCCATCATTGTCAGGCAAGCCGATCATTAATTAATCGAAATAATTTTCGGTTTAAACTTTTATGAAAAACATTTCCTTTCACTTTATTACATATTAACTAAATAAAAATCTGTTAAGTAAAATAATGGTTTAAATATTACAATTTAGCAAATATATACCAACACATCCTAGAACTCGGCGTCACAAGTACATGAGCAATTTTTAAGAATTAATACAATCATCACAAAGCCTGTCCGAAATACAACTTGGACAAGGAAATTTAAAATGAAAATAAATACAATACGAGGGAGACTCTGTCAGTTGTGGATCACCTTGGGATGATACAGCTCGCCTAAGTCTCCGAATCCTCCACATTTGCTATGAAAGTACCTGTGCAATAAAATGCACAACAAGTGTAGCATGAGTACAAAAATAACATGTACTCAGTAAGTCACCCGCCTAACCTCAGAGAGGTAGTGGCGAGAGGTCAAATTAGACAGTTGCTAAAAGTCAATTTAGAATATTCAAGTGTGACACTAAGCATGAATATCATAGGCAATTTATTAAAATCAGGAATAATTATTATCAACTCTTTCCACATTTAACACTTTAATTCTTCTTCATATTAATAACAATTAATCATCATGGGTGATTTAATCAAATAACAATTTAATCAAAGGGAAGGAACAACTTCTTCAAAAAATCTTTAATAACGTTAAATCTCTGTCATTTCAGTTGACAACTTAAAATTCCAGGCCAGTAATTAGGCACAAATCATAGCAACTACGCAATAAATATCATGCGCAAGCAATGCCGAGGGTCGAACGACGCGGACCAACAATAATAAACTGTGCACTGCCGAGAGTAGAACGGCTCGAACCATAGATGCATATATCTGCCCCGCTCGCGAATCGATCATGCGACGCGGTTATAAATAAAATAATAAGGCTAGCCTGCTCGCGAATCATACCTGCAACTCAGGTGCTCATATGAATACACACAAATACAGGGTCATCCTGCTCGCGAATCATACATGTGACTCAGGCACCCGAAGTTACACATGTTCACACAATAAGTCCACATTTTATCAAGAAAGCAGTTTTTCTCAGGAAAGTGGTAAAATTCTTTTTAAGGAACATGAAATATAGCTCTTAAATCTTTGTTTTGAAATTCATTTGTCAAGTTTAATGATATTCCATAATATAAACCTACCACGTATACAATTATCCACGGAGGAATCAATTATCTTTCTAGATGATTAACAGAATGAACTCTAGTCTTCTTTTAGATATTCAATTATGATTTCGATTATATTAGCAGTTTAATAGTACAGGCAGGATCACAGGTACAACACGTAAGGCATGCTAGTGGGTCCTAGACTACCCGAACATGGTATAATAGTAGCTACACGCAGACTCCCATCACCTCGTGCGTACGTAGCCCCCAAAGATAATAGCACATACTTAATTAATTCACCTAGGGGACAATTCCCCCACACAAAGTTAGAAAGGAGACTTACCTCGCTCTGAAATTCCATAACCGGCTTCCAAGACCTTCCGACAACTCCAACGGAGGCACAACGCCCAAAAACTATACAAATAACGGCAAACCAATGAAAATATACCCTAATATTTGCAACATTTCCAAATTATATAACTTCCCAATCCTTCTTAGAGAAATGACTAAAAGTCCCTCAGGCCCACGTCCCCGGAATCCGAAATTTCTCGAGGCTATATTCTACCCATAGCTTTACTAGTTTAAATATACAATTTACTCTACATTCCATGCTCAAATTCGTGGCTAAAAATCCAAATTACTGTTTACTAGGTCTTTCCTCAAAAATCTCAATTCTCCTACTAATTTCCATGTCTAATCCATGCATATAACTTGTATTTAATCTTAGAAACATGAAGGAATTACTTACCTTGACATTGCATGAAGAAATCCTCTCCTTGAAGCCTCCCAAGATCGACCAAACCAAGGAAGAAATGAAGAAATGGCCATAAATTCTCAGTTTTAAAACATTCTACCCAGGCCATTTTTCGCACTTGCGATCAAACTCTCGCACATGCGCTTCCGCATGTGCGACCAAACCTCCGCACATGCGGCTTTCCTCAACTCAAGCCAACCTCGCACCTGCGCCCCACAACCCGCACCTGCAACCTCGCAGGTGCGAAAATACCATCGCACCTGCGCTCCCAACCGGACCATCAATCCTTCGCATCTATGGTGACATAGCCGCACCTGCGGCCAAATCCTCACAGGTGCGGTCACACCAGATGACAACAAATTCAATCCTTCTTCAACTCTCAACTTGATCCATTAACTACCCGGAATCCACCCGAGGCCCCCGGGACCCCGTCCAATTATACCAACCTGTTCCAAAACATAATGCGGACTTGCTCGAGGCCTCAAATCACGTCGAACAACATCGAAACTACGAATCGCACCCAAATCCCAACTTTATGAACTTAGAAATTTCTAACTTCTACATCCGATGCCGAAACCTATCAAATCACGTCCGATTGACCCCAAATTTTGCACACAAGTCATACTCAAAATTCCAATCTTAGTTGATTCTTCCAACTTAAGGCTTCTGAAATGAGAATTTTCTTTCCAAATCAACTCTAAACTTTCCGAAATTCAATTCCGACCACACCTACAAGTCATAATACCTGAAATGGAGCTGCTCACGGCCTCAAACCGCTGAACGACGCGCTGGAGCTCAAAACGACCAGTCGGGTCGTTACATTCCCCCACTTAAATAGACGTTCATCCTCGAACGTGCTAAGAACTGCTTGGAGTTATCTGAAATCACTGTTTAACACATCAAGCACCTGCCCGTGCTACCACCACCCAGTTGAGTACATTAGCTTGATCAAATCTGAAGATTTCTTCTCTTATCCATATAATAAGCTCAGAACCTAGTTCCAACACTTGAAATTCTCTGCCAGGCCTAGTTCCAACATATACACATCGTATCAACCACCACACAATATACCAAAACATGACTGCATACCTTTGCCGAATTAGCACCATGCACCACAAAATTCATCCTCTAACCACAATGACGCACCTTGAACCTTAATAGGCAAAATTCCACGAATCTGATGCTCCCAATGCATCTCATGTTATATATACATACATCCTGCTATAATGCTGACGATACCACCATAACGGAGGAAATGTGCATAAATTCATACCCAACTGCAGAGTTAACAAATCATTGATATCTCCTCTTGACTAGAATCATCACCTCATTATGAACCTGAATAATGGTATTTGTTCTTTAATATACACTTCACATAACCTTATCGCACTGATCCCTGATCCGATAATCTCGTCTCACCCAGTATGATTTGCTCAAACAACAAATCACCCTAAATATGACCAACAACCTCACATAATACCACATCGCGCCAATATGCCATAACTCGAACATGATAGGTAAGAAATGACTCAGGAAGGGACTATTCAACTCACGCAACTAATATGAACTTTTCTCAAAAAATAGGAAATAAATCATAAGAAAAATAAATATATATTAACCCTTCTCATCATCATACTGTTGCGGCGTGCAACCCGATCCAAATAACATACCCGTGGAGGCGTGCCACCCGATCCCATCATAAAACTCACATAAGGAAATATATATGGAGTTGGATTTCTCATTATTACACATTACCGAATATCGGTCACAAGCACGCTAAGTGCATAATACCATCCTGGGGAGACTGATGAAGCCGCATGCTACAAAACTCAAGCACAACTGAGGTGCGATATATATATATACACACTCTAGATCTCAAGGGTTATCCTGCTCACATAACATCCCCACTACGTGGGACCTCAACACATAGGAAATTATCAAGCCGTTTCACAACTCACACGGCACAATCAATATTACCTGAATTGACGAAGACAGGACAACACCTGATATCCCAACACCCCTCCTTGAGGAGCGCTATACTGAAATGAACATGCCTGGCTCATATGGAGCCCATAATCATATTTAAATCCATCCACAAACACTGAGTCTACCTTGCTCGCACCAAACTAAGATAGCTTTACCTGGGTCCACATTAACCCACTTTCTCTCATAATACGCGAGAACAACCATCATAGCCGGGAAAAACACCCCACAATCCACCACTGGCCATACTACGCTGTAAGACAAATCAAGAACTCATAACCAGGGTACAAAGCCTATTCCACCGAATATCAATCTCAGGTGACACTGAAGATAACACCAGCTTATTCTGAACTTTCAAATCACTTTTTCTTGCTCTTCCCATCTCATGACATCCTTATTAACACCGAACCGCAATCTCGATTCTTACTCCCAGTTACATACTGCTTACCGCACCTAACATGCCAATATGAGGTAGCGCAAGAATTCCATCATAACTTCTGAACCACCAATAGGGTGAACATTTCATCATATAGAAACCTTTTACATAACTCAATTCAGGAGTACCATCCCAACACACGAGTGAATTTCCACAATCACCCAACATGAAAATCCTTAAGTAGTAGTCTATACCACCATAACCCTTCCGGGATCCGCCTGCACCTGATAGGCGATATCACTCAAATGCTCCCATATGAAATCCATTACGACGACCGACAAGCCCCGCACACACCGGCACAAACCACATGCAGAACTTAATCACATCGAAGGAACTGATCACTGCCGTAAATGTGCCATTTTAACCATGGCTAATCAATCTATTTTCTTTTAATCATCTTCACTTGCCTCAGGAATAGTAGAAACTTCCTTAAACTCATAGAAAACTCAACCCTCACTCATCCCGAGCGACCTTGATTCACGAGACTACGTTGCCTAAATCCCGCAATCCGTCTTATACCCTCCTGAAAATCTTTCTACAATCCGGAGTTTATTTCTCTCACTCCTCCAATACTATCCTGCATGTTGAAACATATCATAGAACATTCCAACCATCTTCCTTTTTATAAGAAATTACTCTGCAAATGCTCGATTCTCGATCACACTGCTGCCTGAAACCCTTAAACGCTGCATTCTTAACTTTTGAACTCACCAGGACCGCTATTGAGAGTCAACCACTCTGACTGGCCCCGAATACAATCAACTCCAAGGCTCTTCTAGCACATGAACACCCTTTTCCTTGAAGCACGTGACTAAGTCACAACTCTTACAACTCACCTGTGCCTTAAGCAAAATTCTGAATCTTCCAAAGCCTAACCCTGGCCTGACAGGGCCAACTTTTGCACACATACATCAAATTCCACGCACAATCGCCATTTTACTCCTTTCCTTAGCTGTAATAACTTGCCAACACGCCGACAATTTGCAACCCTATGATAACACAATCCTGCAACCCAACTGCAGATGGTGGGACTCTCCCACTTAGCCCGAAGCTACTCCTTGCACCACTCTAGACCCTGCCGAGATCCTTTCTCCTTTGATAACACGATCTTGCTCAACCAATCCGTCCAATTATTCCAAATTCTCTTGCTAGAACTCCCTAAATACTCAAATTCTCTAGAATCATTCACACATTCTGCCTCCTACCGAATAGCCACTAGAACCCCTCACAGAGACCTGCCAACCATGCCACCGCTATCGTATCCACAGGAGATAACCCACCTGTGGAAATCACCAACTGACACCTTCCAACGACGTCGTACTGCACACCCTCTACAACATCAATATCCCATCCTAAGCCTGTTCCCATTCACCAAATTTACTAGTACATCCTCTCCTCATGGACACCCATTAAATGCGAGACAATGTCTCCTAATCCCAAGCTATGCTGTCGCTCCCCCACTTTGCGACTCCTAGACTTCCGCTTCTTACACCTGGCCTCCTAGAGATGGAACCACCGCTTAGTCTCACTTCACTATCATTCTCTGTAGCTCTCAAACCAGCATATCACCATGACTTCAGCTCTCCGAAGATCATCTTTCTCTAGATGCCTTCATTATCCACACCTATCAGGTACTGAACCACCGCACCTCACGGTCTCTGCCAACCGCATTCTTCAATACTTCTTCTCAATACTCTGACCCTACGCAAACGAAGAAACCATAGCACCGCCAAACTTAACACATTCCATTCGATCAATTATGACGACTTCACGTCACAGGTGCATATCCCACCTTCTTGAAGACTCCAAGTCTTACTACTTTATCAACCCCAACCAGACCATTCATAATCCAAATGCCTTTCCTCTGCCAGAACTAAAATACCGAAATCTCGAAATCACATTCTGAGAAGACCTCCCTTCAAACCATTCATCATCCCCAACATACGGTCAAGCATTCTATCATCATATCGACATCGCGCGATAACCAATCACAAGCATCATCACTACCTGAGCATAGCCTTAAGGCTCCCAGAAACACAGCTACTGAGTTGAAGCAACATATTATTCTTTTGCAAAACCATAACAACAGCCCCAACCAATTACACATGGAAACATCTCGAATTACATCCGTAGCACCATTTCAATTCCTCAAATTCCTGATTCATAGAAAGCACTGGCGACACGTAAGATTGAGTAGGAATAAGCATAGGCATAAGCCTCAAAGGAATCAAATCGTACGTTGAGGAATCAAGAAGGGAAGTACTCCTAACAGCCCTGTAGCCTCTCGAAGATAAGTACAGACGTCTCCATACCGATCCGCAAGACTCTACTAGACTTGCTCATGACTCGTGAGACCTAAGGGAACCTAGAGCTCTGATACCATGTTGTCACGACCCATAATCCATAAGGTCGTGATGGCGCCGGACATCATTATCAGGCAAGCCGAACATTAATTAATTGAAATAATTTCCGGTTTAAACATTTATGAAAAATATTTCCTTTAACTTTATTACATATTAACTAAATAAAAATCTGTTATGTAAAAAAATGGTTTAAATATTACATTTTAGCAAATATATCCCAACACATCCCAGAACCCGGTGTCACAAGTACATGAGCAATATCTAAGAATTAATATAATCATCACAAAGCCTGTCCGAAATACAAATTGGACAAGGAAATTTAAAATGAAAATAAATACAATATGAGGGAGACTCTGTCAGCTGCGGATCGCCTCCGGATGATACAGCTCACCTAAGTCTCTGAATCCTCCACATTTGCTATGATAGTACCTGTGCAATAAAATGCACAACAAGTGTAGCATGAGTACAAAAATAACGAGTACTCAGTAAGTCGCCCGCCTAACCTCAGAGAGGTAGTGGCGAGAGGTCAAATTAGAAAGTTGCTAAAAGTCAATTTAGAATATTCAAGTGTGACACTAAGCATGAATATCATTGGCAATTTATTAATATCAGGAATAATTATTTTCAACTCTTTCCACATTTAACACTTTAATTCTTCGTCCTATTAGTAACATTGAATCATCATGGGTGATTTAATCAAATAACAATTTAATCAATGGGAAAGAACAACCTCTTCCAAAAATCTTTAATAACGTTAAATCTCTGTCATTTCAGTTGGCAACTTAAAATTCCAGGCCAGTAATCAGGCAGAAATCATAGCAACTACGCAGTAAATATCATGCGCAAGCAATGCCGAGGGTCGAACGTGCAGACCAACAATAATAAACTGTGCACTACCGAGGGTCGAACAACTCGCACCATAGATGCATCTATCTGCCCCGCTCGCGAATCGATCATGCGACGCGTTTATACATAAAATAATAAGGCTAGCCTGCTCGCGAATCATACCTGCGACTTAGGTTCTCATATGAATACACACAAATACAGGGTCATGCTGCTCGCGAATCATACATGCGACTCAGGCACCCGAAGTTACACATGTTCACACAATAAGTCCACATTTTTATCAGGAAAGCAGTTTTTCTCAAGAAAGTGGTAAAATTCTTTTTAAGGAACATGAAATATAGGTCTTAAATCTTTGTTTCCAAATTCATTTGTCAAGTTTAATGATATTCCATAATATAACCCTACCAGGTATACAATTATCCACGGAGGAATCAATTCTCTTTCTGGATGATTAACAAAATGAACTCTAGTCTTCTTTTAGATATTCAATTACGATTTCGATTATATTAGCAGTTTAATAGTACAGGCAGGATCACAGGTTCAACACGTAAGGCATGCTAGTGGGTCCTAGAGTACCCGGACATGGCATAATAGTAGCTACGCACGGACTCCCGTCACCTCGTGCGTACGTATCCCCCGAAGATAATAGCACATACTTAATTAATTCACCTAGGGGACAATTCCCCCTCACAAAGTTAGAAAGGAGACTTACCTGGCTCCGAAATTCCATAACCGGCTTCCAAGCCCTTCCGACGACTCCAACGGACGCACAACGCCCCAAAACTATCCAAATAATGGCAAACCAATAAAATATACCCTAATATTTGCAACATTTCCAAATTATATAACTTCCCAATCCCGCTTTGAGAAATGAACAAAATGCCCTCGGGCCCACGTGCCTGGAATCCAAAATTTCTCGAGGCTATATTCTACCCATAGCTTTACTAGTTCAAATATACAATTTACTCTATATTCCATGCTCAAATTCGTGCTAAAAATCTAAATTACCATTTTCTAGGTCTTTCCTCAAAAATCCCAATTCTCCTACTAATTTCCATGTCTAATCCATGCATATAACCTTTATTTAATCTTAGAAACATGAAGGAATTACTTACCTTGACATTTCATGGAGAAATCCTCTCCTTGAAGCCTCCCAATATTGACCAAACCACGGATGAAATGAAGCAATGGCCACAAATTCTCGGTTTTAAAACATTCTGCCCAGGCCATTTTTTGCACCTGCAATCAGACTCTCGCACCTGCAATTCCGCAGGTGCGACCAAACCTCCGCACCTGCGGCTTTCCTCAACTCAAACCAACCTCGCACCTACGCCCCATAACCCGCACCTGCAACATCGCAGTTCGGAAATACCATCGCACCTGCGCTCCCAGTCGGACCATCAATCCTTCGCACCTACGGTTCCATAGCCGCACCTACGGCTCCACAACTACGGCCGAATCCTCGCAGGTGCGGTCACACCAGATGACAGCAAATTCCAGCCTTCTTCAACTCTCAACTTGATCCGTTAACCACCCGGAATCCACCTGAGGCCCCCGGGACCCTGTACAATTATACCAACCTGTTTCAAAACATAATGCGGACTTGCTCGAGGCCTCAAATCATGTCGAACAACATCTAAACCACGAATCTCACCCAAATCAGCACTTTATGAACTTAGAAATTTCCTACTTCTACATCTGATGCCGAAACCTATCAAATCACGTCCGATTGACCCTAAATTTTTCACACAAGTCATATTCAACATTACGAACCTGCTCCAACTTCCAGAATCTCATTCCGACCCCGATATCAAAACTTCCTTCCGATCGGATTTCTCAAAAACCTTCAAATTTCTATCTTTATCCAAATGACTTCAAAATGACCTACGAACATTCAAATTCACTTCCGATCACGATCCCAACTCTAGAATCACCATACGAAACTATTCCCAAACTCGGAATCCCAAATGGACATCAACATCACTGAAATGCGCTTCAAGCCAAACTTAGGAAATTCCTTCAAAAATGCTGACTTCCACTTTATACGTTGAAATGCTCCCGGGTTATCCAAAACCTGATTCGGACATAAACCCAAGTCCAAAATCATCATACGGACATGCTGGAACCTTCAAATCCTGATTCAGAGGTCGTTTACTCAAAATTCCAAATCAACTCTAAACTTTCCGAAATTCAATTCCGACCACACCTACAAGTCATAATACCTGAAATGGAGCTGCTCACAGCCTCAAACAGCTGAATGATGCGCTACAACTCAAAACGACAGGTCGGGTCGTTACAGTCACCAAATCTTCAGTACATGAACAATGGCTACCAATTCTAAGTCATGAACATGATAATTATTCTCATGGACTTTCAACTGCTGAGACGCATATGAAATCACCCTGCCTTCCTGCATCAATACCGCTTTGAGCCCCACGAGGCATCACAATAAATCGTGAAAGATCCTGACGTGAGGGCAATACCAACACCGGTGCTGAAATCAAGGCTGTCTTGAGCTTCTGAAAACTCTCCTCACAATCGTCCGACCATTTGAATGGGGCACCTTTCTGAGTCAATTTAGTCATTGGGGCTACTATAGATGAGAACCCCTCCACAAAATAAGGGTAGTAACCCACCAAACCCAAGAAGCTCCTGATTTTCGTGGCTGAAGTGGTTCTAGGCCAGTTCTTGACTGCCTCTACCTTCTTAGGATCTACCTAAATACCCTCTGTTGATACGATGTGGCCTAAGAAATCTACTGAATCCAACCAAAACTCGCACTTTGAAAATTTAGCATACAACTGACTATGCCTCAAAGTCTAAAGCACTATCTGGAGGTGCTGCTCATGCTCCTCCCGGCTGGGGGAGTATATTAGAATGTCATCAATAAACACAATTACGAAGGAATACAGATAAGGCTTGAACACCTGATTCATCAAGTCCATAAATGTTGCTGGGTCATTAGTCAAGCCAAAAGACATCACCAGAAATTCATAGTGCACATACCTCGTCCGAAAAGCTGTGCTAGGGACATCAGATGCCCTAATCTTCAACTGATGGTAGACCGATCTCAAATCAATCTTCAAAAACACCTTGGCACCCTAAAGCTTATCAAACAAATCATCAATTCTCGGCAACGGATACTTATTCTTGATAGTGACTTTGTTCAAATTCTGGTAATATATACACATCCTCATCGACCCATCCTTCTTCTTCACGAACAAAACCGGTGCACCCCAGGGCAAGACCCTAGGTCTAATGAAGCCCTTATCAAGTAATTCTTGTAGTTGTTCCTTCAATTCTTTCAACTCTGATGGGGCCATCTGGTATGGAGGAATAGAAATGGGCAGAGTGCCTGGAGCCACATCAATGAAAAAATCAATATCCCTGTCGGGTGGAATCCCCGACAGATCTGCAGGAAACACCTCGGGAAACTCTCGAACGACAGGCACCGAGTCTATAGAAGAAACCTCAACACTAGAATCACGAACATGATAGCAGCTGGCTGATCAGAATAAGGCATGTAAGGGTCGCGACCACTTGGGGCACCATGGGATATCTGAAGTGCTGAATGAAATGGCCTGGAAGAATGTCTTCTACTGAAAGTAACCCCGCCTCCAGATGAGGCACCGCTGAATCTACTGGAATGGCGAGGTCTCTTGTCGGGCCCCTGACCTCACAATCCAAGAACTACCTCAACTCGCCGGGCCACATTGGCTGCATCATGGAAAGAGATCTCGCTCCCTGTTTCCTTAGCCATCTACAGTTTGATAGGCTGAGCAAGATCCTCAATAAATCTACTAACGCTCTCCCTCTTTGTGGGTAGCAAAAGAGTAGCATGACAGGCCAAATCCACAAAACGGGTCTCATATTGCGTAACAGTCATGCTTCCCTACTAGAGACGCTCAAATTGACGAGGGAACTCCTCTCTAGAAGTAATAGGTAGAAACTTCTCCAAGAAGAGGTGTGAAAACTAATCCCAAGTAAGAGCAGGTGACCCAGTTGTTCTAGTCAATAGATAATCCCTCCACCATTTCTTGGCAGAACCAGTCATCTAGAAAGCAGCAAAGTCGACCCCATTGGCTTCCAAGATACCCATGTTCCGAAGAACCTCATGACAATTATCAAGGTATTCCTGGGGGTCCTATGAAGTGGCACCACTGAAAGGAACAGGGAAAATCTTGATAAACCAATCCAATCTTCATAAAGTATTGGAGGACATAGATGTCCCATCAATGAGCAGTGTTGCAGCAACTGGCTGAACTAACCCAACCGGATGGGCTGCTGGGGTCTGAAGCTGAGGAGTAATCTGCTCCGGAGTGTGGGTAGTAGGAGTCTGGACTCATTCTCCAGCCTGAGATACGGCTGCTTCCCCGGGGAGTGCACCAGTCTGGGTTACACTCTCCATAAGGCCCACTAGTCAGACCAAGGAACTCTAAAGCACCGACGTAGCAATAAACCCCTTTAGGACCTGTGCTGGTCCTGCCGGAACGGTCTGAGCTGGAGCCTCTCCACTGAGCTCTGTCTGAGGCTCCGCTGCTGGAGTTGCTGCCTGAGCACTGGGCTGAGTCCTGCCCCTGCCTCGACCTCTGCCCCTTTTAGGAGCTGCTGCTGTTGGAGGGTCCGACTGTTGGTCAGCAGAAGCTGAGGTACGTGTTCTCGCCACCTGCGATAACAAGAATCGCACGACATAGTTGAATAAAAGTGAACTTGTTCCTAACCTTATAGCCTCTGGGGGATAGGTACAAACGTCTCCATACCAATCCCTCAGACTCTATTAAGCTTGTCCATGAATTGTGAGACCTAGGCAACCTAGTGCCCTGACACCAACTTGTCACGATCCGATTTCCCATTGTCGGGACCATGATGGCGCCTAACGCTATACTTGCTAGGCAAGCCAACATTAGAGGGTTACGACATTAATAATCAAAAGTATATATACGAAGTTTTACTACCATCTAATATACGGTACCAAAAATAACAAATGAAATAGTATACGATACTGCAAATATAATACTAATCTCTAGCTACCCAGGATTTGGAGTCATAATTCACGAACTACTAAGAATTTACTACAAATATTTGGCTGAAAGAAAATATATATCTGTTCTGAACTAAATAAAACAACAACTGAATAATAAGGAAGAGACTCCAGGAATCTGCGGACGTCGGCAGATCTACCTCGTGTCTCTTTGCAAACAGTCTGCTACAACTCGAACTCAGCTCGGACCTAAACCTGGATCTGCATAGGAAGTGCACAGTTCAGTATCAGTACAACCAACCCTATGTATAGGTAAGTGCTGATCCTAACCTCATCAAATAGTGACGAGGCTAGGACAGGACACCACATACAAACCTGAACAGTATAATCATGCTATCGAAGATAACAACAAATAAAAAATTAGAACAACAATTAATGGGAAGGGGACATACAATGGGGAATTTCAACATAAGGGGTGAGAAAAACGAGAAGACAGAAAGAAATAGTGATCAACAACAAATTACACAACTAAAATAGAAATGAAATCTGCACGGCATCACCCTTCGTGCTTTTACTCTCATCCTCACCAGATAAAAAATAAGAATCCACGGCATCACCCTTCGTGCTTTTACTTTTAACCTCACAATATAAATAAATTATGCACGGCATCACCCTTCGTGATTTACACTCTTCCTCACAATATAAATAAATTGTGCACGGTATCACCCTTCGTGCTTTATACTCTTCCTCACAATATAAATAAATTATGCACCGCATCACCCTTCGTGCTTTACACTCTTCCTCACAATATAAATAAATTATGCACCGCATTACCCTTCGTGCTTTACACTCTTCCTCACAATATAAATAAATTATGCATGACACCATCCTTCATGCGTCACACTCTTCCTCACAATATAAATAAATTATGCACGGCATCACCCTTCATGCTTTACACTCTTCCTCACAATATAAATAAATTATGCAAGGCATCACCCTTCGTGCTTTACACTCTTCCTCACTATTCACAAAATAAATAATAACTGATAATGAGAAGTTTCACAAGGAATCGATATTTCATCAATAATTACTTTCACAATTTAACATATCAACCTCGAATCAATATTCACAGTGTTATCCATCTCGGTGGAACCGGATACAATTCTCCCAACATTTCAATAGCAACAATAAACATGGATAATAAGCTTTAAGATTACAAGAATGGACTTTCACTTGCATGTTATGACTCGGATACAACATATAGGTACTCTTCATCTAACCTATACATCGCTTTCAGCAACAAAACACATAGCAAGTAATCACACAATACCTATTCCCTCAAGCTAAGGTTAGGCACAACACCTACCTCGATTTCGCATGCCACTCACTGCTCAAGTACAAATTTTCCTTTTGGATTTACCTCTAACCCACTCTTATCTAATCATAATTAGTTCAATATCATTAATTATTTCTAAAGGATTTAACTTTAATGCATAATCATGGTTTTCCTAAGTTTTTCCAAAAAAGTTAAAAACTGACCCCGGGCCCACTTGGTCCAAAATCGAGGTTCGGACCAAAATATGTTTACCCGTTCAACCCCGATCCCGAATATGTAATTAGTTTAGAAATCCGACCTCAATTCGAGGTCTAAATTCCAATTATACAAAATTCCTTATGCGGGGGAGGATGTAACAACCCGGCCGGTCGATCCGAGAGTTTAGCTCCATTTTCCCCATTTCTGCTTCATTATATGTGGTTCAACTTCATTACATTGTGTTGGATTGGTTGGCTCAGGATCAGAGCGATTTTTGTAGAGAAATGAGACACTTAGTCTCTTATACTGGTTCAATTGTGGAAAAAGTCAATTGGAAGTTGACTTATTGGTAAACAATCTCGAATTATAGATTTTATAGTTCGGATAGCTTCATTGGGTGATTTGAGACTTAGGAGTGTGTTCGGAATGTGGTTTTGATGTCCGGTGTAGAATTAGACTTGAATTGGCGAAAGTTAGTTTTTGGCGATTTTTGGTCGGCAAGGGAAAATAGGCTATCGGGGTCGGAATGGAATTCCGATAGACTTAGGGCTGCACGCTGCAATAATATATATTATAAATATGGATCGGACTGCGCACCGCAGCTATATATATATATACACACACATACACACACACGTATTGGAGCGGGCTGCACGCCGCAACAGTTTTTATATGGTACCTGATGGGTGAGAGTGCTGAGTGTGAGAATTGACTTATGAGAGTAGAGTCGCGAGTGACTGAGAGGCTTGCTGGAAAGGCTTTATTGTGAGTGATACTGTGCCGAGGGGCTTATATTTTATGAAACTACTATTTTTCACTCTTCTTTACACTGAGCCTCTGATGATAAATGTTGGATAAATGTTTTTATACGAGATTTTTAAATGGAAACTGGAGTTTTATGAAATATGCGGAGATTTAAATTCCTGACTTGATTTACTTATTTCCACAGTCACTTATTATACGAATTTTCATGATTTATAAATGCTCGTCACTACACTCATGTTTTTAGATACTTTGGTTACTTACTGAGTTGGCGTACTCACGTTACTCCCTGCACCTTGTGTGCAGATTCAGGTACCGGGGCAGAGCGATAGTTGAGCTACCCCATTTGGAGCATTATTCGGAGATTGTGAGGTAGCTGCTCGGCGTCCGCAGCACTACTCCTTCTCCTTCCTATTCTATCATTCGTACTTTACTTCTCAGACTTGTTGTAGTAGAGGATTTGTATTAGACTGTATCACATCTTAGATTCTCATGACAGTTGACTCCAGGTTTTGGGAAGGTGTATACATTTTTCATCTCATTCTGCTATTTTTAAATCTGCTAATTTTGGGAAATTATGAATTATATTGATAGTCTGAAATGGTTGGCTAGCCTAGTTCCACGATAGGCGCCATCATGGCCAGTTGTGATTTGGGGTCGTGACAAGTTGGTATCAGAGCGCTAGGTTACATAGGACTTAACAGTCATGAGCAGGTTTAGTAGAATCTTGCGGATCAGTACAGAGACGTTTGTACTTATCTTCGAGAGGCTGCAAAACCCTTAGGAAAATCCCATATTCTTGAATTCTTGTCGTGCGAATCCATTTTATTCAGCCAAGAGCGTAACTCTTAAATTCCTTCCATGTATTTGAACGCGTTTGGTATCAACCGTGCATTGACGACTTGTGATTTCCATGGATGAGATGTGATTTTGGCATATTAGTAATGGGCCAGTTTGGAGGACTTGAGGCCGGATTCGTTCTGTGGCTTAAGTGTTGAGATTTCGCTGGGTGAGCATATGTATTTAGGGACTTATATGTCGTTGATGACCTTACTGACGGAACTTTGTGGCTGGATGCCTATGTGGTGAGTGTGATTTGATGGTTAGATGTGTTTAGGCTGTGATTTGTGACAAAAGGAGTGGCTGGGAATGTGGCAAGAACTATTGAGTGTTTGATTTCTGTCTCGATTTGGTATATGGCTTCGAGTTGTAAGTGTATTAGAAGAACTCTCATGTTGTTTAGTTGTGGAGCGAAGCGGATCTTTCTATTGAGTTATGAGTTCCTGGTGATGTCTTTTGGGCTAATCATTGCCCCAGTAGAGTTCGTGTATTTGATTAACGGTGTATTCCAGCCATATCAGCACTCCTTTGGTATTGTATTCATTGATGGAATCCTGGCGTATACGCATATCCAGGGGTAGCATATTCCTATGTTTCATCACATTTTGCCCATTTTCTGGATATGCCCCGTGAACCTTCAGTTACATTTGTTCATATGTCGACTCCGGTGGGAGATACTGTTGTTATGGACCGTGTGTATCGGTCGTGTGTGATATCTATTGGGGGTCTGGAGACTCGAGTGGATCTACTGTTACTCAGCTTGGTCGATTTTGATGTGATATTGGGCATGGACTAGTTGTCTTCGTGTCATATCGTTCTTGATTGTCACGCTAAGACCGTGACCTTAGCTATGCCAGGTTTTCCGAGGGTTGAGTGGAGAGGTTCTTCTGAGTATGTGCCTAGCAGGGTAATTTCCTACCTGAAGGCTCAGCGTATGGTTGAGAAAGGGTGTTTATCGTATTTGGCTTTTCGTGAGGGATGTCAGTGGTGAGACTCCCACTATTGATTTGGTTCCTGTGGTCCGTGACTTTCCGAGCGTGTTTCTTGCAGACCTGCGGGGCATGCCACCTGAAAGGGACATTGGTTTTGGTATTGACCTGGTGCCAGGCACTCCGCCTATTTCTATTCCACCTTATCGTATGGCACCAGCGGAGCTAAATGAATTAAAGGAGCAGCTTCAGGAACTCCTATATAAGGGGTTCATTCGGCCTATTATGTCACCTTGGGGTGCACCGGTGTTGTTTGTAAAGAAGGAGGACGATTCTATGTGTATGTGTATTGACTATCGGCAGTTGAAAAGGGTTATGGTGAAGAATCGGTATCCCTTACCTCGTATAGATGAATTGTTTGATAAGTTTCAGGGTGCCAGGGTATTTTCCAAGATTGACTTGCGTTTCGGCTATCATCAGTTGAAGATTCGGGGGCCAGACCTTCCGAAGACTGCTTTCAGGACTAGATATGGTCATTATGAGTTTCTGTTTATGCCGCTCGGGCTGACCAATGCCCCAGCAGCCTTTATGCACTTAATGCACCGTGTATTCTGACCTTATCTGAATTCTTTCATCATCATGTTTATTGACGACATCTTGGTGTATTACCAATCTCGGGAGGATCATGAGCAGCATTTGAGAGTTGTGCTTCAGACCTTGAGGGAGAAGAGATTGTATGAAAATTTTTCAAAGTGTTGGTTCTTCCATCAACGTCAGGTTCTTATACCGCATATTATGATGCCTTGAGGGTAGGCGTTATTTGTGTTTAGATGCAGGAGGATGTAGTGATTGCATGATAGTTAAGATCTTCGGAAGTGTAGAGAGAGATATTAGTTTGAGGCTAACCCGGAAGAGGTATCTCCTGCGGGTTGTCCTGGGGTGTGTGATCCTTATGTTGTTCGGTAGTAAGTTCTCTTCTACCAGTAAATGATATATGTTGTAATTGGGTTTAGATCGCTTGTGAAAGTTGGCATGACTATTACAATGGTGAATGCGAGATTTGTAGATGACTTGAGCGGTTAGTCGGGTTGTGTTATTATGGGCATTGTGAGTTATTGTTTGTATTGATCATTGGCTTTGAGCCAAGTGGGGGAGTATGTAATAATACGTTGATTGCACGAATATGTGTTGTATTGGTTTCAGTTCGAGGTATATTGGTAGATCACTTATGACGTGCAGAGGTGGAGTCTGGGAATGACTCGAGTAATGGAATTTCTTCGATACAGGTCGTAGTGTACTCTATTGGGTAAATGGGTTCTATTGAATGATTGAGTATTAGGGATATGCTATGTATTCGAGCAGTGGAATTGAGATCAGATATAGTAAGTCGTGCGCTTCAGGGACTTCGAGACTGAGAGTTCTCATAAATAGGTTATTTTATGGTAGTGAACTGTGAATATGCGGCAAAGATAGTCGGATGTTAGTATGTACCATGATTCAGTCATTGTGAACTTTTCGGTAAGTTATCTATCTGTTGTGGGTGACCAGAATTGATTCAGGGTTATTGGTAGGCCCGTATGAGTGTGTGTTCTGCACCGAGTCGGAATTGCTGACTCCGAATTTCTATTGTTGAGGAATGTACCATTTGATTGTGATTGAGTTTATTCATGTTCTGGAGTGATCTATGAGTTGCCCTTCTGCGTTGCAGGGAGTGGTGATTAGTGGTTATATGCACACATGGTGCGGTTCTAATTGGGCTTTATAGCTAGAGTTGAGTAAGGTAAGTATTGAGTATTGCAGGATTGAGACATATTGATTATGCACTTTCTGCTTCGTATGGCATGGTATCGTCCGATTTTTCCGTGGTTATGGCAGCGCACTTTGAGTACTTGATGATGAATTTCAAATGGTTATTGATTTTGAGCTAGGTGGCTTGTAGTATTTCATGTGGACCAGCATTTGGATGAGATTGCGCAGTGTAGCGGAGATTATGTAGGGGTATGACCTTTGATATTGGACTCGTGTGTATTGATTTTTGCGATGTGTGTCAGGATTTTAGCATGATGTTGTGATGGTAATTGTTAATGGCGGGATAGTCCTCCTGTGTGAATCTTTTATATAATTTGATTACATTAGGATGTTGCTATTAAGTGCACGAGTTGCACAGGTTCTAGCTTTGAATTATATCGATGTGTCATGTCATCAGAGTGGTCGTGTTGGATGAGAAGAGGTCATTGGACCTAGAATTAATAATGTCAGAATTGTCTACAGCATAGTTGGAAGGATAAATATCGGGAGTCAGCTTAGAAATCTGCTATAATTCCTGTTTGCGAATGAGGAGCTCCATGTCTGACTGATCGGACGAATGGTTGCTAGTTTCTACATGTTTCTTTCATCATCGCCAGTATATGAAAGTGCTAGAGCAAGGCATCTCTTGATGAGAGGTTATGTACCGGTATTAGGTTGTTCTGAGCAGCTATTGTGATTGAGAGTTATTGCTATGGGTGTTTGAGTCATGCGGTGTATTATGTAATTTCATCTGGGGTGCGGATATGGCTTGATTCAGCGTGTTCAGACTTACTCAGCTTATAGTTGTGAAATTTGGATCTTGTATATTACTTCAGAAGTGGAAATTTGGTTCTAAGGTTTATAAGACAAGTTGGATTTCGAAATTTCAGCTGTGTTGTGCTATTGGACCTATATGGGATACAGTGACGTGGGATCACCCCCGAGTATGTGCATAGTAGGCTACGCGGCAGTTCGATGGCGTTGGAGAACAACTCCTGGCACGTTCGAGGACGAACGTATGTTTAAGTGGGGGAGGATGTAACGACCCAACCGGTCGTTCCGAGAGTTTAGCCCCGTTTCCCCCGTTTTTGCTTCATTATATGTGGTTAAGCTTCATTACGTTGTGTTAGATTGGTTGGCTCAGAATCGGAGCGATTTTTGGAGAGAAATGAGACACTTAGTCTCTTATCTTGGTTCAATAGTGGAAAAAGTCAACCGGAAGTTGACTTATTGGTAAACGACCTCAGATTACAGATTTTATGGTTCGGATAGCTTCGTTGGGTGATTTGGGACTTAGGAATGTGTTCGGAATGTGGTTTTGATGTCCGGTGTAGAATTAGACTTGATTTGGCAAAAGTTAGTTTTTGGCGATTTCCGGTCGGCAAGGAAAAATAGGCTATCGGGGTCGGAATGGAATTCCGATAGTTGGAGCAGGTTCGTTATTCCATTTTGGATATGTGTGCAAAATTTCAGGTCAATCGGATGTGTTTTGGTTGGTTTCAGCGTCATTGGTAAAATTTAGAAGTTTCAAAGTTCATAGGCTTGAATTTAATGTGATTTTTCGCATTTTTGCGTTGTTTTTTGGTGTTTCGAAGGCTCGACTAAGTTTGAATAATGTTATGGGATATGTTGGTAGGTTTGGTTGAGGTCCTGGGGGCCTCGGGTGTATTTCGGATGCTCAAACAGGCACTTTTGGTCTTTGGGAGATTGCTGGTTTTCTAGTGTTTTAGCAGCAGTGGGTAGTTCACTGCGAACGCGTGGATTCATCTGCGATCGCGTAGAGTAAAAGTTTTGGGCAGGCAATTTGTTGTATGTGATAGCGTAACAAGGATTGCGATCGCATAGGTTGGGCAGCTGAAGCAGTGCGATCGCGTGGCCCTTTGTGCGATCGCATAAGGTATTCTGAGGCGCGTGTGTGGGATGGATTTTGAGCTATGCGAACGCGTGTGTTAGTATGCGAACGCGTAGGGTTGTCTAGTCTATGCATCGCGATCGCGTGGCTGGAGTCGCGATCGCACCGAAGGAAATATTTGAGCTGGGCAGAATGTTTTAAATAGCCCTTTCTTGCGAATTTTGTCTAATTTCCTCCATTGTTGAGCGAGTTTGGAGATCTTTGAGAGGGTTTGAAGAGGAAATCAAATGAAATCACTTGGAGGTAATATTTTCAACTTCATAACTCGATTATATGTTGTTTTCTGAGTAATTGAACCGGAAAATTGTTGGATTTCAACCCAAAATTGGGGAGGTTAGGTGCATGAAATTTGGAAATTTCTTTTGGTGATTTGAGTGGGCAATTGTGGTCCGATTTTGATGTTCTTGGTATGTACGGACTCGTGGGATGATAAGGATTCTTGTGATGTGATTTTTATCGGATTCCAAGATGTGGGCCCGGGGCTCGGGTTTGGCCAAATTTCGAGAATTGTGTTAAAAATTTATGTCTTTCGATTGGGTTTTGTTCTGTTGGCGTATATTGATGATGTTAATATGATTTTGGTTAGATTCGGAGCATTTGGGAGCCAATTCGAGGGGCAAGCGCATCGCGGAGTAGCTTTTGGGCTGTTTTGAGGTAAGTAACGATTGTAACTCTAAATCTGAGGGTAAGAAACCCCAGTATTTGATATTGTTTTAGTAAATGAAGTGACGCACATGCTAGGTGACAAGCGTGTGGGCGTGCACCGATAGGGATTGAGACTTGGTCCGTCCTGTAGCGACTATTAAGCCGCAAATTCGAATTTAAATCTTACGATATCCTGTATTTTTGAAAATTTATACTTGTTTACGAGCTGTGAGCCATGTTTGGGGCCTTGTGCCGACCTGTTTAGACCCTCAGAGGTACTTTTACACTATTCTTACACTATCCTAATAGAACAATTGTGAACTCAGTCATGTTTTCTACTTGTTATTGATTTCATTGTTATCAACCGGTTTTGAAACTCTGAGAAGTAATTTGGGCTGAGCCCCGCGAGTTGAGATGAATTGCCTGAGTGGCTTGTAAGGATGACTGAGTGAGGCCGAGAGTTGAGTATGTGAGGATAGTTATGAATATATATGTAATGAGGCCAAGGTCCGAGTATGTGAGGATAGTTATGGATATATATGTAATGAGGCCGAGAGCCGAGTATGTGAGGATGACTATGGATCGGGCTGCACGCCACGACAATATATATGTGTTAGGCCAAGCGTCGAGTATATGAGGGCAGTTATGAGTATATATGTAGTGAGGCCGAGAGCCGAGTATGTGAGTATGGGGGCAGTTATGGGTATATATGTAATGAGGCTGAGGGCCAAGTATGAGAGGATAGTTATGGATCGGGCTGCACGCCGCAGCAATATATATATTATATGTGGATCGGGCTGCACGCCGCATCAATATATATATATATATATATGTGTGTGTGTGTGTGTGTGTGTGTGTGTGTGTGTGTGTGTGTGTGTGTGTGTGGATCGTGTTGCACGACGCAACAATATATACATTATATATGTGGATCGTGCTGCACGACGCAGCAATATATACATTATATATGTGGATCGGGCTGCACGCCGCAACAATATACATTATATATATGGATCGGGCTGCATGTCGCAGCAATATACAATATATATATATTGGATTGGGCTGCACGCCGCAGCAATATAGCGCTTGGGCCGAAGGAGCCCCTCCAGGAGTCTGTACACCCCCACAAAGCACAGTCGACTATTATATGGATCGGGCTGCACGCCGCAGCATATGTTATAGGGATCGGGCTGCACGCTTCAACAATATATATTATAAATATGGATCGGGCTGCGCACCGCAGCTATATATGTATGTGTATATATATATACGTATTGGAGCGTGCTGCACGCCGCAGCAGTTTTTATATGGTACCTGATGAGTGAGAGTACTGAATGTGAGCATTGACTTATGAGAGTAGAGTCACGAGTGACTGAGAGGCTTGCCCAAAAGGCTTTATTGTGAGTTGTACTGTGCCGAGGGGCTTATATTTTATGAAACTATTATTTTTCACTCTTCTTTACACTGAGCCTCTGATGATAAATGTTTTTATACGAGATTTTTAAATGGAAACTGGAGTTTTATGATATACGCGGAGATGTAACTTTATGACTTGATTTACTTATTTCCATAGTCACTTATTATACGAATTTTCATGATTTATAAATGCTCGTCACTACACTCATGTTTTTAGATACTTTGGTTACTTACTGAGTTGGCGTACTCACGTTACTCCCTGCACCTTGTGTGCAGATTCAGGTACCAGGGCAGAGCGATAGTTGAACTACCCTATTTGGAGCATTGTTCGGAGATTGTGAGGTATCTGCTCGGCGTCCGCAGCACTACTGTTTCTCCTTCCTATCTATCATTTGTACTTTACTTCTCAGACTTGTTGTAGTAGAGGATTTGTATTAGACTGTATCACCTCTTAGATGCTCATGACAGTTGACTCCAGGTTTTGGGAAGGTGTATAATTTTTTCATCTCATTCTGCTATTTTTAAATCTGCTAATTTTGGGAAATTATGAATTATATTGATAGTCTGAAATGGTTGGCTAGCCTAGTTCCACGATAGGTACCATCACGGTTAGTTGTGATTTGGGGTCGTGACACCTTAATTCTACCCAAACCCTCAATTTCTACCATGAAAACCCTATATTTTTAGTTGTAAATTGATAAAAAAACAATGGGTAATTGGAAGAAAGTATTTCAGAATCGTTTACCAACTCCTTGAGGAAGAACTTGTCTCTTGAAAATTGCCTCTAAGCCTTCTTGGTTTTGAAAACATGAAAGAATGGCCAAATTCCCGTTTTTAGGTTCTATTTTAATCGCTGGACAGGTCTTCTTCGCGTTCGCGAAGGACGTCGTTCGCGATGCTTTGGCCCTATTGGCCTTCACGTTCGCGAGTCATTCCATGCATTTACGAAAGGCATTTAACCCTAATCCATCACGTTCGCGACCCAGTGGCCGCGTTCGCGACCCAATGGCCGCGTTCGCGTAGAATACGAGACTCCCCTCTCCCAAGTCCCATAACTCATCACATTCGCGGAAGGCTGGTCGCATTGGCGAAGGGCACCACCCCCAGTGCTTCGTGTTCGCGACCAGTACTCCGCGTTCGCGCAGAAGGATTTCTCCCTCAGCCCGATTACACTTCGCGATCGCGAAGCACAAAATTTCTGCACACCAACAACAACAAAACAACAGATTTCTCTAAGTTCAAAACATCTTAAAGCCTACCCGAAACTCACCCGAGCCCTCGGGGCTCCAAACCAAACAAGAACACCAGTCTAAAAACATCCTACGGACTTGCTCGTACGATCAAATCGCTAAAATAACACCTAAAACTATGGATTTAGCGTCAAAACTCATGAATTTTTTAAGAACACTTCAAAATTTCTATCTTCTCAACCGGACGTCCGAATCACGTCAAATAAACTTCGATTTCCACCAAATTTCACAGACATGATATATATGTTATAATAGACTTGTACCGGGCTCCAGAACCAAAATACGGGTCCGATACAAACGAGTTCAAACATTACTCAATTTCTTTAATTCCTTTAAATTTCAGTTTAACAATTTTCATCAAAAATTCATTTTTCGAGCTAGGGACCTCGGAATTTGATTCCGGACATACGCCCATATCCCATATTTTATTACGGACCCACTAGGATTGTTGGAACAGGGGTCCGGGTCTGTCTTCTCAAAACGTTGATCAAAGTCAACTAAAATCATTTTTAAATCCCAAAATTTATTATTTTATAAATTTTCACATAAAGGCTTTACGGATTCATGCTTGGACTGCGCACGCAAATTGAGGTGAATAAAAAAATAATTTTAAGGCTAACGAGCCCGGAATGGAGTCTTAAATCATAAGATGACCCTTTGGGTCATCACATGAGGAGCATTAGAACTAACTAAAATAGAGTTCATCTTCTCTTTTAGCATTCTATTTTTCCTTTCAGCTACTCCATTTGACTCAGGTGAATAAGGCAGAGTTACTTAATGAGTTATTTCATTCTTTTCACAAAAATCATTTATAGATAAATATTCTCCACCTCTATTTGATCTAATTCTCTTGATTTTTCTACGAAGTTGATTTTCAATCTCAGTTTTATAAGAAATAAATGCATTAAAAGCATCATCTTTATTATAAGCAAATACAACTTAGTATATCTTGAAAACTCATCAATAAAAGTCACATAATATATTTTACCACCTCTAGTCATAGTCTGCTTTAAATCGCCTAAATCAATGTCAATCAAGTATAATAATTTTGTTTCTCTATTTTACAGAAAATCACGTCTTTCTAGTACTTTTAGCTTCTACACATATTTTATACTTGTTAATATTATTTGATTCTAAACTAGATATTAATCCTAGCAACTGCATTTTCTTTATATACGCGACATTAACATGTCCTAGTCTAGCATGCCATAAAGAAATTTACTCAACCATATAAGCAGAAGAAGGTGCATTTTTATTACTAGTATCAAAAATATTAAGCACAAATAAGCCATGGTTACAATATCCATTGCCCGCCAAAATATTATTTTTGGTCAATACAACCTCATCATTCTCGAAAGAAACCTTCACTCAAACTTTTTCTAATAACCCCACAGAAACCAAATTGGTTTTGATATTAGGAACATGCAATACATCTCTCAATGCTAGAGGTTTACCAGATATGAGTTTGAGAAGAATTTTTTCTTTCCCAAAAATGCGAGTTGTTCTTGAATCACCAAGATAAATAGTTTTTTCTTTTTCCTCAACTTGGGTGTAAGACAAAAATTTATTTTTGTTTGCAAAAATGTGCCTAGTAGCACCAGAGTATATCATCCAATCACTCACATTGGCCACATTATTTATTTGGGAAACGATCGCAACAATTATATTATCCGCTTTAGTCAAATTTAATTTTGACTTGGAGAGATTATCATTTATCCCAACTCTTCTCTTGCATTGAGGTGCATTTTTTTTTGAAGGTTTTAATTTTAGCATTGGATATGTAACCATGTGTGATGACTCAAGGGGTCATCTTGTGTTTTAGGACTTTATTCCATGCTTATCAGCTTTAAAAACCTTATAATTTTCCTCCTCGATTTGCGTTCACAGTCCGGACGCAATTTCGGAAAATATTTATATGAAAAATAGAAGAAATAATAATATTTGGAGATTTAAAATTATTTTAGTTGATTTTGGTCAATGTTTTGAGCAAACGGACCTGGACCAGTTTTTTGACGGTCCCGGTGGGTCCGTAATAGAATATGGGATTTGGCCGTATGCCCAAAATCGAATTTCGAGGCCCATAGCCCGAGAAATGAAATTTTGACTAAAATTAAATTTAAGAAAATTTATGGTTTTAAAGTATGAGATTTATGCTTGATTTTGATGGTATCGGGCCTATAGTTTTGGTTCCGGAGCCCGATACAGGTCCGTTATAATATCTAGACTATGTCTGTGAAATTTGGTGAGAAACGAAGTTTATATGATGTGATTCGGACCTTCGGTTGAGGAAATAGGAAATTCAACGTGTTCTTGAGAATTTTATGAGTTTTGATGCTAAATTCATAGTTCGAGGGGCTATTTTGGCGATTTGATCGCACGAGTAAGTCCATATGATGTTTTTGAACTTGGGTGCATGTTTGGTTTTGAGCTCTGAGGGCTTGGGTGCCATTCGGGCAATGCGCGAATTGAGTTAAAACTCAACCAAAGTTGTTGGTGCACCAGATCTGGTGTGCCCGCACCTATGAGCCTATGGCCATAGGTGCGAGCTCCCAGGTGTGAGCGACAGACTGCAGTGCAACCCAGGAATCTTCTTTGATCTCCACAGATGCGGACTTCTCATCGCAGGAGCGGGACCGCAGAAGCAGAACCCCGTCCGCAGGTGCAATCCCAATGGCCCAGTCCCTTTCCGCATAACGAAAGCCCTATCCGCACGTGCGGATTACCAGATGCGACCCAAGCACCGCAGGTGCGAAGGTCGGGTAGTGAGTTCATTTAATTTGAACTCCAACCCTTTTCTTATTATTTTCAAAGGGATAAGTGACCTAGGGCAATTTCTCTAAGGCGATTTCTTCCCCAAAACATAGGTAAATGTTCCTTAACTTGTTTCCTTCAATCTTTAACTTCTTTTACAAGGATTAAACCTAGAATCTAAGAGTTTTATGGTAGAAATTGGGGGTCTGGGTAGAATTAGGGATTTTTGAAAAATTGGAAATTAGACCACAATTTGGGGTCGGATTTTAAAACTAATTGCTTATTTGGGCTCGGGGGTGAATGGGTAAATGAATTTTAGTTCGAACATCGAGTTTTGACCAAGCGGGCTCGGGGTCGATTTTTGAATTCTTTTGGAAAATTTCGGGAAATCAGTAATTATTCATTAAAGATGATTCCTTTGGCGAGAATTGATGGTATTAAGCTAATTATGACTAGATACGAGTGGGTTGGAGGTGAATTCTAAAGGAAAATCGGTACTTGAGCAGTGAGTGGCCTACGAATCGAGGTAAGTGTTGTGTCTAACTTTGGCTTGAGGGAATAGGTATTATGTGTTTATTTGCTATGTGTTTAGTTGTTGAATACGATGTATAGGTGAGGTGACGAGCATTTATATGTTGTCGTCAAGTCATAGCATGCGAGTGAAATTCTATCCTTTATAAATTTTGCAGTCCTAGAATCCTATTATCCATGCTTATTTTTGTTATTGAGATTTTGGGAGACTTAAGTTTGGTTCCTCCCAGGTGTGATAAATTTGTGAATATTGATTCAAATTTCAGATTTAAATTTTGATATTGTGCATTGATGAAATATTGATTTCTATGTGACACCCTATCTATTCGTTGTTATTGATTCTCTAATTTGTGAGGGAGAGTGTAAAGCACGAAGGTTGATGTCGTGCCAAGATATGAGAGTGATAAAGCACGAAGGGTGATGCCGTGTATATTGTGAGAGGTTTAATGCACGAAGGGTGATGTCGTGTCGTTGTATCTATATATTGGTGAGGTTGAGAGTAAAAGCACGAAGGGTGATGTCGTGCAGTTTCCCTTTATTGTCTTAATTTCTTAATTTAATTGAGGATTTCTGTTTAAATTGTGCCTTTTATTGTTTATCATTCCTTATATTGTGATTCCCCATTAAATGTACCCTTCCCATTATTCCTGCTTTATTTTTTTGGTTTACCGTTGTTGCCATTAGCATGATTATATTGTTCATGTTTTATGTGGTGTCCTGCCCTAGCCTCATCACTACTTCGTTGAGGTTAGGCTCGACACTTACCAGTATATGGGGTCGGTTGTACTGATGTTGCACTCTGAACTTTCTGTGCAGATCCAGCTATCGGTCCGAGCTGACTCTGAGATCGTAGCTGGCATTGCATAGGAGACCCGAGGTAGATCTGCCGACGTCCGTAGATTCCTGGAGTCCTTTCCTTGATTTTCATTTACTGTTTTCTTTAGTTTCATAAACAGTTGTATTTCTTCATTTCAGCCAAATATTTGTAGTTCCTTAGTAGTCCGTGAATTGAGACACCAGACCTAGGGTAGATAGACATATAGATTTCACATGCGCAGTATTATCATGCAAGTTTCGTTTCTTACTTTAATTATTATGTTTTAAGTTGTTGTGGTTCTCAGTAGTTTGTAAGATTATTATGTTGAAAATTTCCAATGTTGGCTTGCCTAGAAAGTGCAGGCGTTAGACGCCCTCACGGTCCCGACGGTGGGAATTTGGGTCGTGAAAAGTTGGTATCAGAGCACTAGGTTGCTTAGATCTCACAATTCATGGACACGCTTAGTAGAGTCTGGGGGATCGGTACGGAGACGTCTGTACTTATCTCTTAGTGGCTACAAAGTTAGGAACAAGTTCACTTTTATTCAACTCTGTGGTTTGATTCTTGTTATCCCAATACTGATTGAACTCTTCTATTCTTATTCTCTCGCAGATGGCGAGGACACGTACCGCTTCTTCCGCTGATCAGCAGCCGGATCCTCCAGCAGCAACTCCTACGAGGGGTAGAGGCTGAGGCTGCGCTAGAGGCCGAGGTAGGGGCAGGGCTCAGCCTAGGGCCCGAGCAGCAGTTCCAGTTGCGGGGCCTTAGATAGAGTTCAATGAGGAGGCTCCATCTTAGACCGTTCCGGAAGGACCAACTCAAGTCCCACAGGGGTTTATTGCTACCTCGGTGCTTGAGGATGCTTTGGTCCGATTAGTGGGCCTTATGGAGAGTGTGGCACAGACTGGTGCATTCCCCATGGCACCAGCAGTGTCTCTATCTGGAGGAGGAGCACAGACTTCTGCCACCCACACTCCGGAGCAGATGGCTCCCCAGTTTTAGACCCCAGCAGCTCATCCAGTTGGGGTAGTTCAGCCAGTTGCTGCAGCACCGCCCATTGATGGGGCAGTTATGTCCTCCGAGACTTTGTGGAGATTAGATGGGTTTACCAAGCTTTTTCCAGTTCATTTCAGCGGTGCCACTTCAGAGGATCCCCAGGAGTACCTTGATAGCTGCCATGAGGCTCTTCGGAACATGGGTATACTGGAGACTAATGGGGTCTACTTTGCTGCTTTCCAGATGATTGGTTCCTCAAAGAAATGGTGGAGAGATTATCTATTGACTAGAACAGCTGGATCACCTGCTCTTACTTGGGATCAGTTCTCAGATCTCTTCTTGGAGAAGTTTTTGCCTATTACTTCGAGAGAGGAGCGCCTCCGTTAGTTTGAGCGTCTCCAGCAGGGCAGCCTGACTGTTACTCAGTATGAGACCCGGTTCGTGGATTTGGCCCGTCATGCTATTCTTTTACTCCCCACATAGAGAGAGAGAGAGAGTTAGGAGATTTATTGAGGGTCTTGCTCAACCTATCAGATTGCAGGTGGCTAAGGAGACAGGGAGCGATATCTCTTTCCAGGATGCGGCCAATGTGGCCCGACGAGTTGAGATGGTTCTTGGATTAGGAGGCTAGGGGTCAGACACGAGACCTCGCCATTCTGGTGGATTCAACGGTGTCTCATATGGAGGCGGGGGGTACTTATGGTAGAAGCCATCCTTCCAGGCTATTTCATTTAGCACTGCAGGCATCCCATGGTTTCCCAGGTGGTCGTGGCCATTATATGCCTTATTCTGATCAGCCAACTCCTATCATTGTTCCTTCTCTTCATAGTTTCCAGGGTGGTTATTTAGGTTGATAGGATTAGTTTGCCATCCAGCAGTCCCAGCAGCCGAGGTCATGTTATACTTGTGGTGACCTGAGGCACATTACTAGGTATTTCCCTCGTGCGTCGAGTAGTTCTCAGTACCAGGGTTCTCGTGCCATGATTTCGGCTCCAGATGTCGCATCGTCTGCCCAGCCAGCCAGAGGTAGGGGTCAGGTAGCTAGAGGTAGGGGCCAGATTTTTAGAGGTGGAGGTCAGCCTGCTAGAGGTGGAGGCCCGCCTGTCAGAGGTCGTCCTAGAGATATGGTTCGGGGTAGTGGGGCCCAGCCCTGATGTTATGCATTCCCAGCCAAACCTGAGGTTAAGTCCTCCGATGTTGTTATCACAGGTACTTTTTCAGTTTGCAATAGAGATGCTTCAGCCCTGTTTGTGCCCCGTGATTCTTTTAGTGCCCCTGTATATGTGTCCATGCCCGTGGGGGATGTTATTGTTATAGATCATGTATATCGCTCGTGTGTGGTCCTTATTGGGGTCTTGAGACCAGTGTAGACCTTTTGCTTCTTGATATGGTTGATTTTGATGTTATATTGGGCATGGATTGGCCGTCACCTTATCACACTATCTAGGACTGTCATGCCAAGACAGTGACCTTAGCCTTGCCGGGGTTGCCTCGATTAGAGTGGAGAGAGACTCATGTCCACTCTTCCAGTAGAGTTATTTCTTATATAAAGGCTCGTCATATGGTTGAGAAGGGGTGTTTGGCCTATTTGGCTTATGTTCGTGATTCTAGTGCTGAGGTTCCTTCTATGGATTTTGTGCCTGTTATTCGTGAGTTTCCTGAGGTATTTCCTGCAGACCTGATAGGGATGCCACCTGAAATGGATATTGACTTTTGCATTGATGTGGCTCCGGGATCTCAGTTCATTTCTAATCCGCGATACCGGATGGCCCCACCAGAGTTGAAATAATTGAAGGAAATGCAAGATTTTCTTGATAAGGGCTTCATTAGACCTAGTGTCTCGCCCTGGGGTGCGCCGGTTTTGTTCGTGAAGAAGAAGGATGGATCTATGAGGATGTGTATAGATTATCGGGAGTTGAACAAGTCACTATCAAGAACAAGTATCCGTTGCCGAGGATTGATGATTTTTTTGATCAACTTCAGGGTGCCAGGGTGTTCTAAAAGATTGATTTGAGATCGGGCTACCATCAGTTGAGGATTAGGGCATCCGATGTCCCTAAGACAGATTTTCGGATATGGTATGGGCACTATGAGTTTTTGGTGATGTCCTTTGGTTGACTAATGCCCCGGCAGCATTTGTGGACTTGATGAACCGAGTGTTCAAGCCTTACCTGGATTCCTTTTTTATGTGTTTATTGATGACATGTTGATATACTCCCGCAGTCGAGAGGAGCATGAGCAACACCTCAGAATAATGCTCCAGACTTTGAGGGACAGTCAGTTGTATGATAAATTTTTGAAGTGCGAGTTTGGTTGTATTCAGTTGCTTTCTTGGGTCACGTCGTATCAGTAGAGGGTATTCAGGTGGATCCTAAGAATATTGAGGCAGTCAGAACTGGCCTACACCCACTTCAACTACAGAGATCAGGAGATTCTTGGGTTTGGTGGGTTACTACTGTCGTTTGTGGAGGGCTTTTCATCTATAGCATCCCCGATGACCAGGTTGACCCAGAAAGGTGCCCCATTCAGATGGTCCGCGAGTGTGAGTCGAGCTTTCAGAAGCTCAAGACAGCCTTGACTGCAACACCAGTATTGGTATTACCATCAGGTTCAAGATCTTACACGGTATATTGTGATGCCTCCCGCGTGGGGATCGGAGTAGTGTTGATGCAGGAGGGCAGGGTGATAGCATATGTATCCCGTTAGTTGTAGGTTCATGAGAAGAATTACCTTGTCCATGACTTAGAGTTGGAAGCCATTTTTCACACGTTGAATATTTGGAGGCACTATCTTTATGGCGTGTCGTGTGAGGTTTTCATGGATCATCGCAGCCTTCAGTATTTGTTCAAGCAAAAGGATCTCAATTTGAGGCCAAGGAGATGGTTAGAGCTATTGAAAGACTATGATGTCACTATATTGTATCATACGGGAAAGTCCAACATGGTGGCCAACGCATTGAGTAGGAAGGCAGTGAGTATGGGCAGCCTTGCGTTCATTCCAGTCGATGAGAGAACACTAGCTTCAGACATTCAGAATTTGGCCAATCAGTTTGTGAGGTTGGATAATTCAGAGCCCAGCTGTGTTCTTGCTTATACAATCGCTCGGTCTTTCTTGTTTGAGCGTATCAGAGATCGGCAGTATGATGACCCTCACTTGATGGTCCTTAGGGACACAGTTCGGCACGGTGGTGCCAAGAAGGTTACGGTTGGAGATGACGGTGTTTTGATGATGCAGGGTCATGTATGTATGCCTAATGTTGGTGGGCTTTGTGAGTTAATCATTGAGGAAGCTCACAGTTCTCGGTATTCTATTCACCCGGGCGCTGCCAAGATGTACCAGGACCTGCGACAGCATTATAGGTGGAGGAGGATGAACAAAGATATATTTGCCTATGTGGTTCGGTGCTTGAATTGTTAGCAGGTGAAAATGAGCATCATAGGCCCGGTGGTTTGCTTCAGCAGATGGATATTCCTGAGTGGAAGTGAGAGCGAATCACTATGGACTTTGTTTTTGGACTCCCACGGACTCAGAGGAAGTTTGACGATGTGTGGGTTATTGTGGATGGGCTGACTAAGTCAACACGCTTCATTCCTGTGGCAGTTTCCTATTCCTCAAAATGGTTAGCAGAGATTTATATTCGGGAGATTGTCCGTCTTCACGTTGTGCCCCTGTCTATTATATCTGATCGAGGTACGCAGTTTACCTCACAAATTTGGAGAGTATTTCAGCGTGAGTTAGGTATGCGGGTTGAGTTGAGCACAGCATTCCATCCTCATACGGGCGGGCAGTCCGAGGCGTACTATTCAGATCTTGGAGAATATGCTCCGCACTTGTGTTATGGACTTCGGAGGATCGTGGGATCAGTTCTTTCCCCTTGCAAAGTTTGCCTACAATAACAGTTACCAGTCGAGCATTCAGATGGCTCCCTATGAGGCATTATATGGTCGACGGTGTAGGTCGCCAGTTAGGTGGTTTGAGCCGGGGAGGCTCGGTTGCAGGCCTTGGACAAGGTCAAGATTATTCAGGATCGCCTTCGTACAACTCAGTCCAGGCAGAAGAGTTATGCCCCGTAGAGTTTGTGATGTGGTATTCATGGTCGGGGAGAGAGTATTGCTTCGCGTATCGCCCATGAAGGGTGTCATGAGGTTTGGATGAAGAGCAAGTTGAGCCCTAGGTATATCGGGACATTTGAGATTCTTGATAGAGGGGGAGAGGTGGCTTATAGACTTGTGTTGCCTCTAGGGTTATCATCAGTTTATATAGTATTCCATGTGTCCATGCTCCGGAAGTATCATGGTGACCCGTCCCACATGTTAGATTTCAGCTATGTCCAGTTGGACGATGATTTGACTTATGAGGAGGAGCCAGTAGCCATTCTAGACCGGTAGGTTCGTTAGTTGAGGTCGAAGAGTTATTCATCAGTTCGAGTGCAGTGGAGAGGTCAGCCTATTAAGGGACCTACTTGGGAGTCCGAGTCGGACATGCGGAGTAGATATCCGCACTTTTTCGCCAATTCAGGTACTTTCTATGTCTATTCGAAGACGAATGTTTATTTTAGAGGTGGAGATTGTGATGACCCAAAGGGACATCTTGTGTTTTAGGACTTTATTCCATGCTTATCAGCTTTAAAAACCTTATAGTTTTCCTCCTCGATTTTCTTGCGTAGTCCGGGCGTAATTCCGGAAAGAATTTATATGAAAAATAGAAGAAATAATAATATTTGGAGATTTAAAATAATTTTAGTTGACTTTGGTCAATATTTTGAGCAAACGGACCCGCGTTCCGACGGTCCCGGTGGGTCCGTAATAGAATATGGGATTTGGGCGTATGCCCAGAATCGAATGCTAAGGTCCATAGCCCGAGAAATGAAATTTTGACTAAAATTGAATTTTAGAAAATTTATGGTTTTAAAGTATGTGATTTATGCTTGATTTTGATGGTATCGGGCCCGTATTTTTGGTTCCAGAGCCCGGTACAGGTTCGTTGTAATATCTAGACCATGTATGTGAAATTTGGTGAGAAACGCAGTTCATATGATGTGATTCGGACCTTCTGTTGAGGAAATAGGAAATTCAAAGAGTTCTTGAGAATTTTATGAGTTTTGATGCTAAATTCGTAGTTCGAGGGGTTATTTTGGTGATTTGATCGCACGAGTAAGTCCGTATAATATTTTTGGACTTGGGTGCATGTTTGGTTTGAAGCCCCGAGGCTCAGGTGCCATTAGGGCGACAGCCTGCGGATGCGATCCAGGTCTCTTCTTCGATCTCTGCAGATGCGGACTCCCCATCGCAGGAGTGGGAACGCAGAAGCGGAACCCCGTCCGCAGGTGCGTCCCCAATGGCCCAGTCCCTTTCCGCAGAAGCAGAAGCCCTATACGTACGTGCGGATTCGCAGATGCGACCCAAGCACTGCGGGTGCGAAGGTCGGGCAGTGAGTTCATTTTGTTCTAACTCCAGCCCTTTTCTTCTTATTTTCAAAGGGATAGGTGACCTAGGGCGATTTCTTCCCCAAAACATAGGTAAGTGTTCCTTAACTTGTTTCTTTCAATCTTTTACTTCTTTTACAAGGATTAAACCAAGAATCTAGGAGTTTTATGGTAGAAATTGGGAGTTTGGGTAGAATCAGGGATTTTTGAAAAATTGAAAATTGGACCTCAATTTGGGGTCGGATTTCAAAACATATTGCATATTCGGGCTCGGGGGTGAATGGGTAACAGATTTTAGTTCGAACTTCGAGTTTTGACCAAGCAAGCCCGGAGTCGGTTTTTGAATTCTTTTGGAAAATTTCGAAAAATCAGTAATTATTCATTAAAGATGATTCCTTTAGCGATAATTGATGGTATTAAGCTAATTATGACTAGATACGAGTGGATCAGAGGTGAAATCTAAAGGAAAAGCGGTACTTGAGCAGTGAGTGGCCTACAAATCGAGGTAAGTGTTGTGTCTAACTTTGGATTGAGGGAATAGGTATTATGTATTTATTTTCGACGTATTTAGTTGTTGAATACGATGTATAGGTGAAGTGACGAGCATCTATGTGTTGTCTTCATGTCATAGCATGCGAGTGAAATTCAATTCTTTATAAATTTTGCAGTCTTAAAATCCTATTATCCATGCTTATTGTTGTTATTGAAATGTTGGGAGACTTAAATCCGGTTCCTCCGAGGTGTGATAAAGTTTTGAATAGTGATTCAAAGTTGAGATTTAAATTTTTACATTAAGCATTGATGAAATACTGATTTATATGTGACACTCCTATCTATTCGTTATTATTGATTCTGTGATTTGTGAGTAAGAGTGTAAAGCACGAAGGATGATGTCGTGCCATGATATGAGAGTGATAAAGCACAAAGGGTGATGCCGTGTATATTGGGAGAGGTTTAATGCACGAAGGGTGATGTCATGTAGTTCTATCTATATATTGGTGAGGTTGAGAGTTAAAGCACGAAGGGTGATGCCGTGCCGTTTCCCTTTATTGTGTTAATTGCTTAATTTAATTGAGGATTTCTGTTTAAATTGTGCCTTTTATTGTTTATCATTCCTTATATTGTGATTCCCCATTAAATGTACCATTCCCGTTATTCCTGCTTTATTTCTTTGTTTACCGTTGTTGCCATTAGCATGGTTATACTATTCAGAGTTTATGTGGTATCTTGTCCTAGCCTCGTCACTACTTCGCCGATTGTTAGGCTCAACACTTACCAGTACATGGGGTCGGTTGTACTGATGCTGCACTCTACACTTTCTATGCAGATCCTGGTAATGGTCCGAGCTGACTCTAAGATCGTAGTTGGCATTGCATAGGCGACCCGAGGTAGATCTGCCGACGTCCGCAGATTCCTGGAGTCCCCTCCTTGATTTTCGTTTACTATTTTCTTTAGTTTCATAAACAGTTGTATTTCTTCATTTCAGTCAAATATTTGTAGCTATCCTTAGTAGTCTGTGAATTGTGACACCAGACCCAGGGTAGCTAGACATATAGATTTCACATGCGCAGTATTATCATGCAAGTTTCGTTTCTTACTTAAATTATTATGTTTTGAGTTGTAGTGGTTCTCAGTATTTTATAAGATTATAATGTTGCAAACTTCTAATGTTGGCTTGCCTAGCAAGTGCAGTGTTAGGCGCCATCACGGTCCCGACGGTGGGAATTCGGATCGTGACGCCATGTCTATTTACATACTTGTGTTTTGACATTAGTGTCTGCCAAAGTTGTGGATGCAATAACGTATTTGCAACACCATGGATATCTGGCAGGACAACTGGAACATTAGCAGCAGAGATAACACCAAAATTAGTAGCACCATCAAAAAATTTCTCGGTAGTATTACTTGTTGTGGTTTCTTAGATTGTAGGGAAATGACACCGAAAAATAATGATAATAATATCATTTGTAAGAAACTATTTCAGCAATGTGAAATATTTTTCAGGATTAAACAAGCCCATCTCTATTTATTTAGGGGATACATGAATCGGCAAAATATTAATAATAAATTCAGCAAGTTGGAAAACGGTAAAAGAAATAACTTGTAAATGAGAATGTGGCCGAAATAGGACTACAGAAGAAAGCTTAATAATTTCTATTATAATGGCTATGTAGCTAGGTAACGATTGAACTACATAGGAGAGATAATTTTCTTTCTTTTGTTGATTATCTACGGATGGGTAGATTGTGGCTATATATATAGGCAAGAATAATGATGATAATCTTGCAAGTGTTTTTAACACTTGTCCATAAACAAACATGCAAGAGGACACTTGGACAAAATTAGCCATTTGTCCATAGCTTCTAGAAGGCTTGCCATATGTAAAGACTCTTTACATGCATGTTGACACTTGGACTCATTTATTTTGAAAATATTCCCACACATATTGTTCCTATAAATGATCCTATGAATTTAAAGTTAAATAATCACTCCACTTCCTACAGTTTTTTGTTTTCACTTTTTAAGCTTAGAAGAAAAATATACTTCTGAATAGTAGCATAAATAGTTTTTGAGAAACAGAAAAAATAGTTTCTCTTCAAAAGTACGTTTTTGAAAAGTATTTTTGATAAAATACATATAAAAATACTTTTTTAAAATTTTGACCAAACTTTAAATTGCTCAAATATGTTTTTTAATTAATTATCCAAAATATAAATATTTTTTCACCAAAAATATATTTTAAAATAAGATAATTTTAGAAGTTTGTTCAAACCGACTATAAGTAGGAAGGCGAAGATCCTAATACTACTTGCAAGTTCATCATCGTCATCGAATTCCGTCTAGTAAGCCTCGAGATCTTACAGATGCTGTTGAGAATCGTCATTAACCAATCATGTATCGGATGTTGTATCATATTCTCTCATCTCACCCTTTATTATTATTAAATAATTTTATTTTATCATTTATCCTACTTTTTTATATAATAAATTTATCCCGTATCATAATTTTTCTTTATAATATTACAAATTTATTTTTTATATTGATGGTGCATGATATCATTAAACAATGACAAACGATACAATATATCTATACATTATATTCATCAAACGATACAATCTATCCAAACATTATATTCATCAAACAATACAGCACAATACAATATATTATGAAACAATACGTAACCATCCTCCAAACAAGTTGTAAAAGTCAAATCAATATACATCACGGCCATCATGTGGTTTATTTGTAAATTGGAGGTACCGTAACTAAATTGAGTCTTGAGAATTAAATAAGGACCCTTCAAACATGAAACATGGGATTACTATAAACCAATAATCCAGGAGATTGCGACGTTTCAGCGCTTCTGTCAAAAGAAAAAAGTCAAGCATCTTTAAGATATTACTAAACTTACGCAATATTAAAAAGAATTGAACAATCATAGTGCATAAAACAATATTATTAGGTCAAGATAAGATTGACAATAAGTGACTGCAATATAAAACTATATTATTGAATTTCTTCACCTTAATACCACAAGACTACGCCATAATTCTGCTGCCATTGCCAAAACATAATATATAGTACTAAACTTCCATTACTATAGAATGCATAAAGTCAAGCTGTCAACTAACTTCTACCCACTCGTACCATTATAATTGTATCTGTTCATCCTTAAAATCGGATAACAATTAAATTTATAAAGTTTTAAGAATATATGATTTCACTTGGCACAAACTGAAAAATATGTAATATAATATTATAAATTGACTGTAAATAAAAATAGAGCAAACCAAAATGATATGCGGCTTAGGCCCTCGAGCTAGGTTGCCCTCGAACCAAATGAGTATGCTATTGAAAGTATAAATTGAGCAACAGAGTTTTTAAAAGCTTAAGAGAAAAAATGTAATATATTGTTTGTTCTGCGTGAATGTGATGTGTTTACAAATGATTAGACCCTCTCTTTATATAGTAGAGGAGTTCTACTTATGGTACAATTCTAAATAAATAAGAAAATCTCATGATTGGTTAATTAACCGGTCTTGACTTGATATGTGCCGAGATTTCCGCCACGATCCTTGCACGATCGCGGATATCGCTTTCCGTTGTCCGGCTCAGCAGGCTTCCTTCAATCTCGCTGATCTCTATCCCGCTCGGTCTCGGTCTCGATCTCGATCATTCCCTGAATCACAAGCTTGGCAATCTATCTTTGTGTCATGGTCCGATATAACATGGGGTCGAGCCTTGGCTTGCCGCCTCGGTCTCGATTAAGGCAATCTCGATTTTTTACCGTATACAGATAGTCCCCTCATTTTTTGGAGAGTAATGACAAGAAATGATTTGAGTCCTCGATCTTCACCTCGTTACATCATGACGTAAGCATAGTGACGTAAGCAGCAGAACAGACCGAAACGTCTCGTCGGTACAGTTTCCCATGCATTTAATGCGCGTCAGTCAACAGTCGGCCACTACCAGCTTTGAACTGTCATTGTGAAACCAATAAATACCTCCCTTCTTCATTCTTGCAAACTTTACTTTCAAATCTTCTTCATTTTAATCTTCAGAGTTCTTTGCCTTCTTCAAAGCTTCTTACTTTTCAGATCTTTGAGTTTCCTTGCTCGTTTTATCCCAAAACACCAAGTATATTTTTTCAACTGCTGCTCTTTGCCCCTAAAAACTACATGGCTAAAACATCAAAAATTGTTCCCCAGAAGGAAACCGCCTCCTCGTTCCGGCCGGCCGGCCAGGAACTAGCGGCGGAGCTACACCTAGAAGAATTTTTCCCCGGGGCTTGCATCATCGATTCTGACTTCAAGGTTGAGAAAACCTCCTCGGTTCTGGGTCGATGTGAGCCGGTATCGAGATGTATATGCTCGATACCCAAAAACATCCTTGACCAGATTAAAGAAGATTGCAATTGGGGTAACAAACATGTGGTGGTGCCGGCTCCAGAAGAAGCTATCACCACCCATGTAAAAGGGTTTCTAAGTGTTTACACTTATCCTTTCACGTTGGGTCCCCTAGATCCGATCATCATAGACTTCTGCAAGAAATACGAGGTGACTCTCGGCCAAATTCTCCCCTCTTTCTGGAGGATCGTGATACTACTCCTTTACTTCATGAGCAAGATCGATGGGCTTCCATTCACCCTCGACCACCTCATACGACTGCATAGCCCTCAACTCTATCGAGGTGGGATAATAAAGAATCAACGTCGAGCCACCAGGGAACCTTTCTCGAGCATCGACGAAGACAATTATCGTGGATGGATGGGCTGGTTTGTTCGAGTGAGGACCACAGACTTAATCTCGGTTGAGAGTATTTCATTTCCTGAGAAATAGAATATGAGACGTAAGTATAAATCCGTCCTTGATTTCTGTTTATTGTCTTTATTTTTATTTTTTGTAATACTTCCTTATCGACGTTCCACTTGATGCATCCGCTGCCTAGATGCCAGGCGCAGTTACCTAGCTCGAGAATTAGGTCAGGAGCCTGGTATCGCAGTCGACGCATGCCGAGCGTGCATGGAGAAATTTTTCAAAGGGCCGGTGGGAGGCTAGTAGTCATGGTAACCCTTTTTTACTGATGTAATAATTTGACCTTTTTTGTAAGTCTCGGGTAGGAGGTGACGATGAGGCCCCCTTCTGGTGATGAATAGATCCTTCTCCCACCATCTCTCTTGAAGTCGGCGAAGGAGAAGAAGAGGAGAAGGGCTCCGGATTATGAGGGGCAGAAGCCCAAAAAGAAAATAACCCGCAAAACTAAGGGGATCATCATTCCTCTGACTTTGGAGTCGGTCCAAAGGCTAATGGATGAAAAAGAAGATGAAAATGATTATGGTCTAGTGGCCCAAGTACGAGCTGATGCCGAGACTCGAGGAGCTATCGAGCCGATGAGAGATAAAACGGTTTTACCTCGGCTTGATGAGGTCGATGGGGAAGCCTTGGACAGAGTCCCCGAGCCAGAAAAAGCTTAAGGCGCTTCACCTCGAGGTGAGAAGGCTACTGAGTAGGCGATTGGCGCTGGTATAGAGATCACGCTCGAGGCTTCCCGAGACGAGGGCGTGCCCCAAAGACTTACTTGGGGTAATAGATATTGGTGATTTCCCCTCGTTCCCTTCATTCTCTGAGTCGATGATACGTGAAGCTCAGGCAGTGAAGACTTGCCACGGGGAAGCGGTCCATGGAGCTGAAGACCCTTTCCGTGGCTATTTTTTTGGAGTGGAGGATGTCACCGATTTGGTGACTTGGAGATACCGAGGAAGAGCTTGAATGAGGCTTCCTCGAGCTTTTACCTAACCAGACAGTTTTCAGCCTCTAGTGCCGATCCCGGGCGCAGGCGATCAATTGTTATCTCGATCCGGGAGAATGCTCGGATTCTTGCTTCTCCCGTAGGGGTGGATAGCTATCTCCGAAGCTTTGTCATGGAAGAAGACCAGGCCAAGATGGATGAGGTGGAAGCACCCTATCTTTTCAACGATGCCCAACAGGATTTAAACCGAGTAATCCCAGATTTCTTTGTCGGTGTCCATTTTCATACTTATACTTTTACCCTTTGTATAATTTTTTTCTCTATTTTATAGGCTTCTGTGCTTCATCATGAGGATTTCTTCCGATCCCGAGGGGAGATGAGCCGGTATGAGGCCAAGATCCGAGGGCTCACTGAGGAAAAAGATGCCTTCAAACTTCTCAGTGAGCATAGAGAAGGGGAAGAAAAAGGCCTCTGTGTTGAGCTAGAAGTGGCTCAGAAAGAACATGTTGAAATGGCCGAGTAGGTAAGAAGAATCTTTGAAGTTAATAGAACTGACTCGGGCATGGTGGCTAATGGTTCGATCCCGTAGGTCCAACAAAAGCTTGATATGATCGGGCAACTTCGTGAGGAAGTAGACGCAGTGAAGGCAGAGGTCGGGGTGTGGAAGAAGAATATGGACCACCTTGCCTTAGAAAAGGAATCCGCCCGAGACCAACTGGCCTCGACTGAAATCCAACTCAGAAACATGAAAGAGAAAGCCTTGGTGAACTCCAAGAAAATCGAGGAACTCTAGTCTCGGTTGGATTCGGCAATTTCCGATCGGGAGAAGCTAGTCACAGAGCTTGGAGCAGCCCAAATCAGAGATCGAAGAGACCAAGGCCAACACTGATGCAATGGTGGCTATCTATGGGATCGATGCTGAAGCCGCTCAGGTCCGAGCAAAGGAAGTTGTCGAGGTTGCTCAGGTTTGAGCAAACTAGGTTGCTGAGCACGCCAAATGCCAGTCTCGGAGAGAGACTCTTGAGGAGATCCATGCTCCTGGATTCGATCTTACAGCTGAGATCAAGAGCGCTAAGGAGCTTGAAGCTTAAGCCAGGGGTTAGCTTATCCTGATGATGATGATTCCGAGAGCCTGAGCGGATCTGAAATGGAGAAGGCCCCGAGGATGAAGATGCTGCTCCTGGAGATGATTAGGCCCTTTAGGGTTTTATATTTTGTGTTTCTGTCAAAACCTGTTTTGGCTTTTTCTAGAGAATTTCCATCGGGCATGTTGCCCTTGTAAATGACTTTTTAGTTGTATATATAAAAACCTTTCTTCCCTTTCATGGCTTCTAAGTCTATTGATTTTTCATTAATCTATACAAAGGTCATAGTGCCTTAGCATAAAGTTATGAATTTATATTCTAAGGTCCAAGGTCGATTTGGTTGAAATTGAATCAGTGTAGCCTTTAGGATTTATGATCGAGCGAGGGCTTGATCAAATCAAAATAATTTAACCCTTAGATTTTTCAGTTGAGCGAGAATAATCTCTCGAACTCGAAGTAAACGCCCTTAGGCCTTTGTATTTTTTGTATTAGGCCGATCTCGCCTTTGTAAAATGACTGTTTATATAAGTAAGGCTTTCTCCCCTTTTCATCTTGAAAAAAGTTTTTATTATTCATATTTATAAACTTGGAATGCCTTAGCATAAAATAATAAGGAATCGTCCGAGTGTTCGAACAATCTTTGCATTCATTAGAGTTATTGATTCTCGATATTCTTGAAACCTTTTATGACTTTGTCGGGTGTAGTGTTTAAAACGGGTTATGAAAGAATTGGAAGGCCTATTTTGTCACAGAATTCGGACGTCTCTGAACCGTGTTAATTCGGCTGTAGCCTCTTAATATGGGATCTTCCCGTTGGGCTTCTTTACTCATTTACTTCGAGCTTGCCTGAAGTAATAGTCCTCGAGTGGGGCGGCTGTGGCCTTTAAACTTCGAGGGTTGCCTAAAAGGTCTTATGACCTCGATGTTTCAGTAATTCGATCTTGTTCGAATTTATTTTTCATATGACAGTCCCCGAGTGTGGGAGTGATCCGAACTCTGGTTATAATTGTCCCTTAAGCCCGTTTCCATAATAGATCGAAACTTGTTTCATAACGGAACCTGATTCTAGGTTCTCCGACCTCGACCGGGATTAGAGCTTCGGCGCCATAAAATAATGAGAAAGGTGTTCCTCTGGTACTGGATTCCAATGTTGTGCAGTATGCCCATAAAACCTCGGGTACTATTTCCCTCCATTTCCCTTTAGCGTCGGTCAATCTCTTCTTAAGATTTTGGATGATGGTTTTGTTGGTCGATTCGGCTTGTCCGTTCCCGCTGGGGTGATAAGGTGTTGATAGGATCCTTTTGATCTTGTGATCTTCGAGAAATTTAGTCACCTTGATTCCAATGAAATGCTTTCCGTTATCACTCACAATCTCGGAGGGCATCCCTAATCGACATATGATGTGGTCCCAAATAAAGTCTATGACCTCCTTCTCTCTGAATTTCTGGAAAGCCTGTGCTTCAACCCACTTAGAGAAATAATCAATCATAAATAAAATAAACTGATCTTTACCTGGGGCCGATGGAAGAGCGACGACGATGTCCATTCCCCATTTCATGAACGGCCATGGGGATAAGATTGAATGGAGCTATTCCCCGAGTTGATGAATCATTGGCGCACACCTTTGGCATTTGTTTATTTTTCGAACGAACTCCTTTGCATCTTTCTCCATGTCGATCCAGTAGTATCTGGCTCTGATTACTTTGTGGACCAATGATTCAGCACCGGAATGGTTTACGAAAGTGCCCTTGTGAACTTCCCTTACGACGTATTCGGTATCTCCTGGTCCCAGACATATTGCTAACGGACCATCGATCATCTTTCTGAACAATATTTTGTCTTCGAACAAGGTGAATTGTGCTTCCTTCATGCACAGAGCTCTTGACTCCTTTGGATCTGATGGGAGCTTCCCGTTCTTTAAGTACTCCACATATTTGTTTCTCCAATCACATGTCAAACTTGTGGAGTTTATCTCGGCGTGACCCTCTTCGATCACCAACTTCATGAGTTGTACAACAGCCCCCGAGTTGAGTTCGTCATCTTCGGCTGACGACCCTAAGTTAGCGAGGGCATCAGCCTCACTGTTATGTTCTCGAGGTACATGTTGCAAGGTCCATTCCTTGAATCGGTGTAGAGTTACCTGTAGTTTATCCAAGTATCTCTGCATTCGGTCTTCTCGGACTTTAAAGGTCCTGTTAACTTGGTTTACCACGAGGAGGGAATCACACTTGTCCTCGATGACCTCTGCTCCCAAGCTTTTAGCTAATTTGAGACCTACAATCATGGCCTCATACTCGACCCCGTTGTTAGTCAATTTTGTAGTCCTGATAGATTGTCTAACTACATTACCTATGGGTGGTTTTAGTATGATGCCTAGCCCCCACCCCTTCGCGTTTGAAGCATCGTCCGTAAAGAGGGTCCAGACTCCCGAGGACGTACCCGATTTTATTAAACATTCTCTTTCAACCTCGGGTACGAGGGCCGGCGTGAATTCAGCTACAAAGTCTGCCAAGATTTGAGACTTGATGGCTATTCGGGGTCGATATTAAATATTGTACTCGCTGATTTCTATGGTCCATTTGGCCAATCGACCCGAAAGCTCGGGTTCGTGCAAAATATTTTGAAGTTGATAAGTTGTTAAAACACATATTGGATGAAATTGGAAATATAGATTTAGTTTCCTAGGGGCGCTTATTAAAGCAAGCGCTAATTTTTCTAAGTGTGGATATCTGGTCTCGACCTCACCTAATGTCTAACTAATATAATAGACAGGGAATTGCGTACCTTGTTCTTCTCGGGCCAAGACTCAACTTACCGTTATCTCCGAGACTTCCAAATATAAGTAAAGTTGTTCGTCCGCTTTTGGAGTGTGAAGCAACGGCGGGCTCGATAAGTACCGCTTTAGTTTCTCCAAGGCTTGTTGGTTGTAACGACCTGGCCGATTGTTCCGAGAGTTTAGCTCGTTTCCCCAATTTCTGCTTCATTGCTTGTGGTTCATTTCTTTTGTGTGGCGTTTGGTTGGTTGGCTCGGGTTCAGAGTGGTCATGGTGAAAAATGAGACACTTAGCCCCTTAAGTTGGCCTTATAATTAGAAAAGTCAACCGGAAGTTGACTATTGGGTAAACGACCTCGGAATGTAGATTTTATGGTTCGGATAGCTTCGTTAGGTGATTTGGGACTTAGGGGTGTGTTCGGAATGTGGTTTTGATGTCCGGACTAGAATTAGGCTTGAATTGGCGAAATTCAGTTTTTGGCGATTTCCGGTCGGCAGTGGAAATTAGCTATCGGGGTGAAAATGGTATTTTGGAAGTTGGATCAGGTCCGTAGTGTCATTTGGGATATGTGTGTAAATTTTCAGGTCATCTAGACGTGGTTTGGGTGGTTATGGCATCATTGGCGAGTTTCGGAAGTTTAGAAATCCTTAGGCTTGAATTTGGATTTGATTTGATGTTTTGATGTAATTTTGAGTGTTCCGAGGGTTCGACTAGGTTGGTATATTCACTTGTTAATGATTTTGGTTGATGCCCCGAGGGGCTCGGGATTGATTTCGGATGGTTAGCGGAGGTTTGAACTTGGAAAATGCAGCAAAACTGATGCAGGTGCCAGTTTACTGGTGTGTCCGCACCTGCGGATTGGGGATCGCAGGAGCGAGAGGCGACCACAAAAGCGGAGAAGGTCGCAGAAGCGGAGTGTTTGACCGCACCTGCAGGCTCGCAGGTGCGAGGCTTGGGGCACAGGTGCGGAATCTGGGGGGGTTAGTGAAATTCGCAGGTGCAGTGCCTTGACTGCAGGTGCGGTCCCGCAGGCGCATGAAAGGGGCCGCAGGTGCGGAACCCCTGGGCAGAACATATAAAAAGGGTCCTTAGCGAATTTTGGTCACTCTTTCACCATTTTTATTCGGGTTTGAAGCTTTTGAAGGGTTTTTGAAGAGGGAAATCAAGAGTTCTTCGTGGAGGTAAGGCTTTTGGACTTAAAACTCGTTCATATATGATTCATGGACTGGTTAGTGGTGAAATTTGTGGGAAATTAGTACAAAGATTGGGTAATTAGGGCTTGTCATTAGAGACTTTAAATTTAGGATTTGAGGGGTCATTTGAAGTCCGATTTCGATGTTCTTGGTATGTATATACTTGTGAGGGAATGCGGATTCTAGTTTTGTTATTTTTACCGAATTCCGAGACGTGGGCCTGGACGTCGGGTTAGGCCAATTTCGTGATTTTTGGGTAAATTTGGTATTTTTCGAATGGGTTTCATTCCTTGGCGTATTATAATGATACGAATATGATTTTTGGTAGATTTGGAGCACTCGGAGGCCCAGTCTAGAGGCAAAGGCATTGAGGGCTAGGTTTTTAGCCGGTTTTGAGGTAAGTAACATTTCCAAACTTGGTTCAGATGGTTCAAAACCCTGAGCTATATGATTTATGACTACAATTGAGGTGACGCACATGCCAAATGACGGGCGTGCGGGCGTGCACCCAGTATTTGTGGCCTGGCTTATCCCATGGCATTTGTCTAGTAGTTATTACTGATCGATATCCGCAATTCTATTAATGTAGTAATTGTGAGCCTATTAGAAATCATGTTAAGTGTAAATACTAGGCTTCACGCCGAAAATGCTGAGACCCGGGTGGTCCTATATTACTATCTCATTTTGTGATTATTTGATTCCATATACTCAATCCTGTTATAGCATATCACTTCATACCTCAGTCTCAGTATTGTTAATTATATGCATACTTATCATTGTTTCGGGTTGCTGGATGCATCTGGGATCCATGTGAGTGAGATTGGAGAGTAATGACTGAGTGAGGCTGAGAGCCTGTTATTGAGACAGTTATGAGAACGGACTGCACATTGCAGCGCTATTAAATCATGCCTTTGTTGGCTTGATATAGCGCTTGGGCCACTAGGTCCCTTCCGGAGTCTTAACACCGCCAGTGAGCGCATTGATGTTGAAGGTTGGATTTTCCCTGGGCATGGATCTTGTCCGAAGTTGATGTTATGCGAGGGATGGATTGTCCCTGGACATGGATCTTGTCCGAGTATTATATTCCGGAGATGGACCTTCTTCATGGGGCTGGATTGGCCTTTTTCCTCAGTACCGAGTGACTACAGTCACCGATGATTATGTACATTCCGGGATGGACCTTCCCTGGGCCTGAGATCCATATACGGTATTGAGTGGACTGCTGTGTGAGGGTTGTGAACACTATGGGAATTTCCACACTGGTTTCATATATTTATACGATGGCGTGTAGAGTAGTACGGCATACTTGGCATATTTTGTATATTTTCTGATAAACTGTTAGCATTTCTAATTTCTGTATACTGTCTATTGTAAATTCTGAGGTTTAGTCCGTCACTACCTCTCAATCCATAGTTTGGGTTCGTACTTCTGAGTTGGTATACTTACGTTACCTCATGCACCTTGTGTGCAGATCCAGGTACACGGGGACCCGGTAGTGGATACCGAGCAGCTGTCAGAGTTTCATCGGAGTCGTCGAGGTAGCAGCTGGCGATCGCGACCTCGTCTTCTCTTTCTTATTCTACCTGTTGTTATTTATTTTGAGACTATGTTGTCCATTTCTCCTTTTCCTCGTTTTATGTTATAGCAGCTCATGACTGAGTGACACTGGATCCGGAGTTGGAGATTTTAAATTTTGTTTCAGATATTGTTTCAAACTTCAGATTATTATTATTATCAGCAAATTTCGTTTAAAATTGTATTTTTACTGGAAATTGATTTTAGCTTAGATAAAATAGGTGGCTTGCTTGGTTCGACGACATGCACCATCACGACTCCAAAATTGGGTCGTGACAAGTTGGTATCAGAGCTCTAGGTTAAATAGGTCTCACCAGTCATGAGCAGGTTTAGTATAGTCTTGCAGATCGGTACGGAGACTTCTGTACTTATCTTCTAGAGGCTACAGAACCCTTAGGAAAAATCTTACATTCTTAAATTCTGTTGTGCGAATCTGTTGAATTCTGGAACTAAACTTCTATTGTTTCATTCTCTCACATATGGTGAGGACTCGCGCTACCGATCGGGGTGATCAGACACCAACTGGACCGGCGGGGCGTCGAGGCCGTGGACGACGGAGGGGTGCAGGCCGCACAGCAACCGGGACAACACCTGTGGACCCTCCTACTATTCAAGACCAGGTTCCCACCATTGATATTCTAACAGGACAGGTTCAGGCACCGGCAGTGCCTACTGTGATTCTGGGTCTTCAGGAGACCCTTGCTCAGATTCTGAATGTATGCACCAGTCTTGCACAGGCAGTCGCTATGTCTACTACTGTCGCTACTTCTCAGGCCGGGGGAGGCACTCAGACTCCAGTTGCCTGGACACCTGAGCAGGTTACCCAGGGGCTTCAGACACCGAGGGCAGCTCCAGTCCAGCCGGTTTCCCCAGCCTAGGATTTTGTGGTCCCAGCTTTGGCAGATGACGAGCAGTGCAGGTTGAGAGGTTTAGTAGACTTCAGCCTCCGATTTCAGTGGTACTGAGGGCGAGGATGCCCAGGGCTTTTTGGACAAGTGTCAGAGGATCATTCGCATAGCAGGGATATTGGAGGCCAGTGAGGTCCCATTTACTACCTTCCAGTTATCAGGAGCTGCACTCGCTTGGTGGGAGGCCTATGAGAGGCGTAGACCTGTTGATGCAGTTCCCCTTACGTGGCGTTAGTTCTCCATCCTTTTCCAGGAGAAGTATATATCGCAGTCCCGCAGGGAGGAGCTACGCAGAGAGTTCGAGCAGTCGCGTCAGGGGGACATGACTGTGATGCAATATAAGATGAGGTTCTCCGAGTTGGCCCGTCATGCTATTTGGCTAGTTCTCACGGATAGGGAGATGATCAGGAGGTTCGTTGATGGCCTTACTTATCAGCTTCGGATATTTCTGACCAGGAAGAGGATATATAGCGCTTCTTTTGAGGAGGTGGTTGACATTGCCAGAGAGATTGAGTCGGTTCGCCGCCAGGAGCGAATCGAGAGGGAGGCCAAGAGGTCTCGAGGATCTGGGAGTTTTGGTAGGGTTCCATTAGGGGGCAACCTCAGCCCGGTAGAGGTCGTCCATTCAGGCAGGCTCAGCCAGGTCGCTCAGGTTATTGTGGTGGATTAGTTGGTCATGATCCTCACAGTTCGCATCAGATGCACCCATCTTTCAGTGCCCTTCCGGCTCAGAGTTCATCTTGGGAACCATCGGTTCAGAGTTCATCTATGCCTGGTTCTTCTAGTGGTTATCCTGGTGTTAGGGGTTCCCTTTAGTCCCAGTGCCATTCTCCGAGAGGGGTTGCTTTGAGTGTGGAGATGTGGGACATATCAAGAGGTTTTGTCCCTATATTGCGAGAGGTACTTATCAGCAGAGGATTCAGCCTGCGGCTTCAGACCCAGTAGTTGCACCGCTCGCCCAGGCAACTAGAGGTGGGGGTCAGGCAGTTAGGGGTCGACCCAGTTGTGATCAGGCTCGATTTTATGCACTTTCAGCCAGACCGGATGCGATGGCTTCTGATGTCCTGATCCCAGGTATTATTTCAGTCTGTCACGAGATGCTTAAGTTTTTATTTGATTCTAGTGTTTCATATTCACATGTTCATCATATTTTAGCCCATTCTCTGGATACGCCCCGTGAATCTTTTGTTACATCTGTTCATGTGCTCACCCTTGTGGGTTATGTTGTTGTTACGGACCGCGTGTGTAAGTCGTGTGTGGTACCTATTGGGGGTCTAGAGACCCGGGTGGATGTGCCATTTCTGAGTATGGTTGGTTTCGACGTAGTTTGATCAGATAGATGATGATACTTTTAGGTATGACTTGATGTAGGTGTTTTGCACTGAATCGGATTGTTTGACTCCGTAGAGCTATTGTGAGGGTGTCAGCTAATGGCTATTGGGTTTATATGTGCTCCGGGATGATCTAGGAGTTACCGTCCCTGCTTCGGGGGGCGGCGATTTGTTGGTTTTAGGCACACATGGCGCGGTTCTGTTGTGGTTTTCTAGAGGAGTTGATTAAGGTAAAGTAGATGAGTAGTGTAGGGTTTGGACGTATGGGTTGTATTATTTCAGATTCGTGTGGCACGGTAGCGTCCGATTTCCCGTGGTTATGGTAATGCACATGCAACACTTGATATCAGTTTCACGTGGCTTTTGATCTTTTTAGCAAGACTAAGAGAGGGGTATAATATGGACCAGCATTCGGATAGGGTTCATGCATTGTAGCGGAGCAGGTTAAATAGGATATTTGTGTGTAGGATTCGTGTGATTTGGTTCTGCGGTGTGTGAGGAATTCTTGCATTGCATTGTGGTGTTACCCGTTAATAATGAGAGTCGGTTCTCTTGTTTGGTGTTATTTTTCATGTTGGGTACATTTGGGGTGTTGTTTATTGGTGCACGGACTGCACGGGTTATGGCTTTAGGTGGTATAGATGTGTCCAGTTACTGGAGTGGTTGTGACGGATGAAAAGAGGTCATTGAACCTAGGATAGGTGTTGTCGGATCTGGTTGCGGCATATTTGGGAGGAGGTTGACACTGATCGGCTTAGAAGTTTTGCTACATTTCCTGTCAACGGGAGAGAGTTCCATCACTTGTTGATACGACGAATGGTTATGGGTTTCTGCGTGTTTCTCTCATCATTGTTAGTATATTGAGGTGTTATAACGGATCTCTGTTCGATGTCGGGTTTATTACCGGCATTTGGGTGGCTTGGGCGTCTGTTGTGATTTGACCTTATTGTCAGGAGTGTTCGAAATAGGTGATATATCATGTGACTTCGTCTTGATTTACGACTCTGGTTGGATACAGCATGTTCAGACATATAGTGTGTAGAGGCGTGATTATAATCTTGTAGATAAGTTCTGAGGTGGAATTTGGGTTCTAAGGCGTAGGGATTAGGTTGGATATAGTGGGCATTTGAATGTGTTGTGTTATTAGATCGATGCGGGGTAGGGTGACGTGGGGTCACCCCTGGGTATGTGCATGGTAAGGTTATTCGGTGGTTTGATGGCTTTTGGAAAAACTCTTGGCACGTTCAAGGACGAACGTTTGTTTAAGAGGGGGAGAATATAACGACCCGGTCGGTCATTCCGAGAGTTTAGCCTGTTTCCCCCATTTCTGCTTCATTTCTAGTGTGGTTCATCTATTTTGTGTGGCACTGGGTTGGTTGGCTCGGGTTCATAGTGGTCATGGTGAGAAATGTTACACTTAGTCCCTTAAGTTGGCCTTATAGTTAGAAAAGTCAATCGGAAGTTGACTACTGGGTAAACGAACTCCGAATGTATATTTTATGACACGGATAGCTTCGTTAGGTTATTTGGGACTTAAGGGTGTATTCGGAATGTGGTTTTGATGTCCGGAGTAGAATTAGGCTTGAATTGGCGAAATTGAGTTTTTGACGATTTTCGGTCGGCAGTGGAAATTAGCTATCAGGGTAGGAATGGAATTCCAGAAGTTGGAGCAGGTCCGTAGTGTCATTTGGGATATGTGTGTAAATTTTCAGGTCATTCGGACGTGGTTTGGGTGGTTTTGGCATCGTTGGCGAGTTTCGGAAGTTTAGAAATCCTTGGCTTGAATTTGGATTTGATTTGGTGTTTTGATGTCATTTTGAGTGTTCTGAGGGTTCGACTAGGTTGATATATTGATATATGACTTGTTAGTGCTTTTGGTTGATGCCCCAAGGGGCTCAGGATTGATTTCGGATGGTTAGCGGAGGTTTGGACTTGGAAAATGCAGCAGAACTGCTGTTGGTGCCAGTTTACTGGTGTGTCCGCACCTGCAGATTGGGACCGCAGGTGCGATAGTCGCAGGAGCGGGAGGCGATCGCAGAAGCGGAGAAGGTCGCAGAAGCGGAGTGTTTGACCGCAGGTGCGAGGCTTGGGGCGCAGGTGCGGAATCTAGGGGGGGTTAGTGAAAGTCGCAGGTGCGGTGCCTTAACCGCAGGTGCAGCCCCGCAGGCGCGTGAAAGGGGCTACAGGTGCGGAACCCCTGGGTAGAACATATAAAAAGGGCCCTTAGCGAATTTTGGTCACACTTTCAGCATTTTTATTCGGGTTTGAAGCTTTTTAAGGGTTTTGAAGAGGGAAATCAAGAGTTCTTCATGGAGTAAGGCTTTTGGACTTAAAACTCGTTTATATATGATTAATGGACTGATTAGTGGTGAAATTTGTGGGAAATTAGTACAAAGATTGGGTAATTATGACTTGTGATTAGAGACTTTAAATTTAGGATTTGAGGGGCCATTTGAAGTCCGATTTCGATGTTCTTGATATGTAGACTCGTGAGAGAATGAGGATTCTAGTTTTTTTATTTATACCGAATTCCGAGACGTGGGCCCGAGGGTCGGGTTTGGCCAGTTTCGGGATTTTTGGGTAAATTTGGTAATTTTCGAATGGGTTTCATTCCTTGGCGTATTATAATGATATGAATCTGATTTTTGGTAGATTTGGAGCACTCGGAAGCCCAGTCTAGAGGCAAAGGCATTGAGGGCTAGGTTTTTAGTTGGTTTTGAGGTAAGTAACGTTTCCAAACTTGGTTTTGAGGGTTCGAAACCCCGAGCTATATGATTTATGACTATAATTGAGGTGACGCACATGCCAAGTGACGGGTGTGCGGGCATGCACTGAGTATTTGTGGCCTGGCTCATTCCATGGCATTTGTCTAGTAGCTATTACTGATCGATATCCGCACTTCTATTAATGTAGTAATTGTGAACCTGTTAGAAATCATGTTAAGTATAAATGCTAGGCTTCACGTCAGAAATGCTGAGACCCGAGTGGTCGTATATTACTGTCTCATTTTGTGATTATTTGATTTCATATACTCAGTCTTGTTATAGCATATCACTTCATACCTCAGTCTTAGTATTTTAATTATATGCATACTTATCATTGTTTCGGGCTGTTGGAATTATATGTTTCTACTTTCTTGTCATTTGCTTCAATCTTCTTCTCCCCCGATTCAATTCTCTTTGTCATATCCTCGAGCATTTTCATGATAGCGGGGTCGGTCCCTGATTCATTCCTGTTTGATCTTCCTGACACCGGTTCGGCCCTGTGAACAACTTCCTGCGACGGCTCGGGCTCGACCCTGCTCGGTGCATGGTTCTGATTTTGGAGTTGCGCTATTGCAGCTTGTTGAGCCTGCAACATTTCGAATATTATTCGAAGGTTGATTTTGCCTTCTTTGTCGCTTTGTGTGTTCTGACTGGCTGATCAAACGTCTCTGCGGATGCTATTTTCAGGGTCGACGTCTAGATTTGCATTAATGGCAATATGGGAACTAACGTCGATGGGATCTGAAATCGGAACTCCATCGAGGTCAACTGGAGGCACTTCGTTCCTTGGGGCGGCTATGTTGTCGTTTTCGACATGAAAACCAAAGTCATTACCGATGTGTGTGGGTACTGCTTGAGAGTTCGACATGATAATCCTGGAATAAAAGCTCACAAGAACAAGTGTTAAGCAATGTGTGTTACGAAAATTAGCACCAGGCAAACGGTGGACGCCAAACTGTTTACCCTTAAAATCGGATAACAATTAAATTTATAAGTGATTTTAAGGATATGCGATTTCACTTGGTACAAACTGAGAAATATGTAATATGATATTAGAAATTGACTGTAAATAAAAATAGAGCAAACCAAAATGATATTTAGCTTAGGTCCTTGAGCTAGGCTGCCCTCGAACCAAATGAGTATGCTATTGAAAGTATAAATTGAGTAACAGAGTATTAAAAGCTTAAGAGAGATAATGTAATATATTGCCTTGTTCTGCGTGAATGTGATGTGTTTACAAATGATTAGACCCCCTCTTTATATAGTAGAGGGGTTCTAATTATGGTACAATTTTAATATAAAAGAAAATCTCATGATTGGTTAATTAACCGGACTTGACTTGATACGTGCAGAGATTTCCGCCACGATCCTTGCCCGATCGCGGATATCTTGGATTTCTGTTATCCGACTCAACAGGCTTCCTTCGATCTCGCTCGATCTCTATCCCACTCGATCTTGATCTCGGTTGGTCTCGTTCTCGATCGGTCCCTAAATTACGAGCTTGGCAATCTATCTTCGTGTCATGGTCTAATATAACATGGGGTCGAACCTTGACTTACCGCCCCGATCTCGATTAAAAGCAAGCTCGGTTTTGACCGTATATAGTATCAATGGGATCAAATTTATTTATTTTGTGGCCCTGCCAATACTTATAGGAACATCCCATCTTGCATAATCGGATGGACAATTTTCAAATAAATAGCCGATTTTAGTAACATCTCAAGATTTATAATATAGGGAAATTCAAGTTTTAAATCAATAAATGTAAAGCATAAATCATTCAGGAAGTTATGTGCAGAGGATCAACCGAATAAAAGAAACATAAAGAAACATATCACTGGTACAGTAGTGAGATGCAAGCCACTAAGACTAGAAATTTTGAATAAACTTATGGGGCACAATTTAATAAATTTTTAAAGTTTTTGTTGAGAATAAATAGGTAAAGATAATAGTAGCATACTAATTAATTGCAAGAAAATAAGGTTAGAATTCAATTGTTTTTTTTTTTTCGTTTCTCATGTTATTATGGGAGATTTGCTGTCATACCATATATTTGTGCCACCTTTTAACATGTACCTTAATTTTAAAAATTATTAATTTGGTAGTCAGCTGAGAAAAAAATTGTAATACTGTGACAATAACACCCCTGACAAATCGCGTGATCTGCAACCTCATTCGTGAAAAAAGATTTCCTCCTCTCCTCTCTGCAGCTTATCAAAAAACTAGAAACTTATCAAAAAACTAGAAACTTGTCCAGATTCATCTTCAAAATCACACTTTCATGAAGTTGTTTTACCTTGAAGCTAAAACTTTATGCTAATGCAGCATGAAGTTGCCTCATGTTGAAGCTAAAACTTCATGCTAATATAGCATGAAGTTGTTTCACATTGAAGCTAAAATTTCATGCTAGTGCATGCTGAAGTTATTAATCCTGCTTTCTACAGCTTTTCCATGAGTTTTATACGAAACTTCAGTCTAAACATGCTGAAGTTATTTAGTTCATTTGCTAAAACTTCAGTTTAAACTTGCTGAAGTTATTTAGTTCATTTGCTAAAATTTCAGACTAAACATGCTTAAGCTTTTTAATTCATTTGCTAAAACTTTAGACTAAACATGCTTAAGTTTTATCTTGCAGTATGTAATTTTCTAATGAGTTTTTGCTAATGCATGCTGAAGTTATTTAGTTCATTAACTAAAACTTCATACCAAAACATGCTGAAGTTTTGTCCTGCAGTCTACAATTTTATCAATAGTCTTGAAGAGAAAAATCGTCTTTTTAAAATATTTTTAACAAAAAATAAGTACATAAACAAAAAAAATAAAACAAGTATAAGTTAAAAGGGGGCGACCAAATAAAACACTCATGCAATTTTTACTGTTGTTATGCCCTTAAGGCCTTAACACTTCAAATTAGCTGGATTTAGGGCCCATTAGAGCAATAGTCCGGGGAAGACTGCCACACAACAGGCTCAATATTATTATCAAAATCCATGACCATCACTGTAGAATAGTTTTTGAAGTTTTTTACTCATAAAATTTTAAATTCTTTTCAAGTAAAATGTATGTCCAAATACAATTTCAACTTTTAAAAATAATTTTTTATCTCATCTTCAAAAATTTATTTTTTTTAAATTTCAACCAAATCTATGTCTAAACGGTAGCTTAGTTTCCTGCCTCGTTCAATAGTTCAAGTTAATATTGAATTCTTAAACAATTGTATGTTGTGAACCAAGTTGACTCGGTACAGGAAATAGCATCGAGTGGCCTTCTATGGGTCCACTATTTATCTTTTGGACGAGGTAAGAAATATATTGGTTGGATTATTAACGCCGGTGTATTTTTTTGCCTATGGTAAATAACTATTGTCCCCTTTAAGGCAAGAGTTATAAAGTATGTGATAAGTTAGATACAATTAGGTAGCGTAAAGTGTTGTTCATGGGTAATAAATGGTGGCTTCAAAATTTCTTATCTAAGTTTTACGTAAAGGCATGAGTTAGACTATCTCATACATTAGATAAAGTGTTTCCCATGCGAAATATGTTGTGACTTAAGAGTCTACGAGTCACATTTTATTTATGAGACAGGAATTGCAGAGTATCTCATAAGTTGATTGACAGGAATCCTCCATCTTCGACGTTCCTCCCCTTTGTCTTCACCGCCCCTCTTCTACTTTATCAATTTTCTATCTTTTGCTATTCTTCCCCAATTCTGCAGCTTTTAGGATAAGTAGATTCTAGCCAATGTCCATTAAACCTTATTGAGCCTATTTTGCCAAGAATTTTCTTATCGAGGTCAAAAAATTAATAGTGACAATCTTGAAGTGTCCTATTTCTGTCATTCACCCGATCAATAAGAAATTATGGGTTACATACAAGCGTTGAATGAGGCTGATCCAGTTGAGATTATTATATTGGGCTCAGAGCTAAATTAAGAAGAAGCCAAATGATTAAACAACCGAATAAAATACGAGTACATTACATTTGGGATCCAGGAAGTGATGCGAGGCATGGGTATTGTGACTATGCTTAGGCAAATTCTGTGCTTCTCATCCCCTATCTCTTTGTATTTCTCATCCCCTTCTTTTACTATATCCTAGTTACTTTGCTTTCTGTATTTTCTATTGTATTTTTGTGGTTTGAGTGTTAATTATAATTACTATTCCAAAAGCTGTAGTCGTGATCCAGTTCTTTTTAATATAATATTGTGAGGAGTTTGGGTAACGTTACATTCTATTAAATAATTTAATTAAGTAAATGGCATCAAACCTAAATTTGAGACGTCCTAAAATAGCATTTAATTTTGGACAAAGGATGGACAAGAGTCCGGAACCAAAATGTGGTTCTTTTGGACTCTGTAGACCAAAATAGGTCTAAAAAAAAAAAAGATAACATAACTATGTATAACGCCACAGTATGTGGCGCTATACATTAATGGTAACTGTGTCGTTAATGTATAGCGCCATGTACTGCGGCTTTATAAATAAAAGCTGACAGGAAGCAGGTATAGCGCCACAGTGCATGACGCTATTCATAAAGCTTTATGTATAGCGCCGGGCACTGTGGCGTTATACCTGCTTCCTGGGCCCACCAATAATACGCCTTCAATAATTCAAAAAACGTATAGTGCCCACTACTTTGGCGCTATACATTAAAAAAACAAATTTCCCCGGCCAGCCATTTCCTATATAAAGAGGTTAGAATTGCATTGAAATTCATTCAAAAAAAAATTCAACTCTTGATCAAACGTTTATTGTTGTTAAATTCTCAAGTATTTTTTCATTATGTCTGAAGAGCGTAGAATAAGAGTTACATTATATTGGAGGGGGGGTGAGGTTGTGATGAAGAATAACCCGGTGGGCTACAATTTACCTGCTCAGTGTCATGTTAAATTGCCACTTACAATGGAGTACGATAAATTGATATCGTTGTTATGCAAAAAAAATGGTTGTGAGAAAACGTTCAGTGTTACTTAAAGTAATCGGGCGATATCCGTATTCCGTCACTCCGCAAGGGGTTGCTTTTTACTCGGAGTTTAGCATCGACGATGATGAAACTTTGAGTGATTTTCTGAGGACTCCGGATGAATGTCGCGAATTTCTTTTAATCACAATGTTGGAGATGTACGTGAAGGTTGAAGACGTTCCAAAAAATGAGGTTGTGCGTAGTAGAGATACCCCCCAGTCATCGGGTGGTTATTCTGGAGTAGTTTTTGCCGGACAGGTTCCGGATGAAAGACTTTTCCTTGATTTAAACTTATCATCGACGGGGAATAAGGAGGGAGAAAATAATTTCTATCCTGCTTTCCAACATTCACAAGACGAGTGGTGAATTTATGTTGTGATTTCTGTTAATTATGTATATTTTTGGTGTATTGAATTTGTATTAACGCTCATATATTGAATAGGGGTACCAGCCAGATATGAATTTTACAAGTGGTCCATCCGGTAGTCATCACCCAATTGAAAACGTCCATCATGGAATTTCATCACATTACGACTTGTAAGTCAAGTTATATAGCTATATGAAAAGTATTTATTAATTTCAGTAGCTTATATTTTTTTTGGTTGTGCAGTGAAAACGAGCAAGTTGAACCACCCGTACTCACTCAATTGCCCGAAAATGACGTAATACATCGGGATCTGCCTGATGCACAGAGTGAGGAACAGAACAGTGATTACGACAACAATGCCGATGAACCCGGAGACGAGACACCCTTTCCTCGTGAGGATGGTGATGATGAGGATGAGGGGGAAGGACCAGATTTGAAGAGACCCCCACCTAGACGAAGAGTGTACGAGTCCGAAGTGCCGTTTCATTCAAGGGAGATTCCTTACATTGATAAGTTACCAAGCATGCGGGATGTGGAAGCTCTCACAAGGGATTTTGATGAAATCCGGGCAGCAAAGTGGGATGAGTCTAGACCAACGGTGCTTGCAAAGGGGATGCTTTTCCCCGATAAAGCGCGCGTAAGCAGGGCTTGTAAAATGAACAACGTAAAAGAGTGTCGTGAGATGCAGGTATGGGAGTCAAGTCCGGATGTATACAAGGTTGTTTGCCGCAGGTGGTTTTGGCCATGTCCTTGGATGTTGCGTGCGTCCAATAAGAAGACAGGTATGTGAAAAGCGGGTAAATACATTCTCCTCCACACATGTGAAATGGACACATTCAACGGTAATCACTTCAACTTGGATATTGACTTGATTTCTCTTGTACTTATTCCGCACATCGAAGCGTCCATAAGGTATAAAATCAAAGAGTGCCTTACATCAGTCCACCAGGAATATGGCCATACCATTATGAAAAGAAAGGCATTTCTCGGGCGCAAACGAGCATTTGAAATTGTCTACAGTAACTGGGATAAGTCATTTGCAGCTCTACCAAAGTACATGGCCGCACTGCAGTACTTTAATCCCGGGATGGTTGTTGAATGGAAGCTTGAGCAGAGTCCGGAAACACCAGAATACATATTCAATTACGTGTTATGGGCGTTTAAGCCAGCAATTGATGTTTTTTCGCATTGTCAGTCCGTAATATCCATAGACGGAACTGATGTCTATGGAAAGTACGATATCAATCTTTTGATAGTCGTCGCAGTGGATGCTAATGGCCAGATATTTCCTCTAGCTTTTGTTGTTTGTGCCAATGAAAGCACAGAGACGTGGACATTGTTTTTGAACCACCTGAAAGAGCACTTTGTGAAACAGCGTTCATGTATTTGTCTAATACTTGATCGTCATGGTGGTATATTAAGTTCTGTGGATAACTTGCCTGCATGGCAAGAGCCTTATGCATACCACCGTTACTGTGTGAGGCACTTTAAGGCCAATTTCCAGAAGGCATATCCCAAGAAGGATCTACATGATTTGATGTGGATGGCAGCAATGGACCACCAACAGCACAAATTCCGGAGGCATATGGAATCTATTAGGAAGGAAGACAAGGCAGCCTATTGTTGGCTAATGCGACATAACCTTGAAAAGTGGACTTTGCATGCGGATGGTGGCAGACGATGGGGAGTTCTTACTACAAACGTGTCAGAGTCTTTCAACGGTTTATTGAAGTCGACAAGAGGATTTCCCGTCACAGCCATGGTGCGAATGTCGTTCAAGCAGATGGCGGAGATGTTTGTTGAACGGTTTGCAGCTGCAACGGAATTGATGGAAAGGGGTGTTGAATTTATGCCAGTGCCGATGCATAGATTTGAGAAATACAGACGGCGAGCACATTGGCATTCATTTTTGTAGTATGACAACGACAGAAATGTTTTTGAAGTCCGCACCGTCATCCATAATAATCGTGGTAATAATGTACATACTGTAAAAAAATCAACAAGGTTATGCTCCTGTGGGAAAAGGTCCATATACCACATGCCTTGCTCACATGCCATCAAGTGCTTTCAAAAAGTTGGTTTAGGTCTAACCAACTCTATTGATCAACAATATAGTGTTTCCAAGTACCTAAACACTTATAGTGGTCAGTTGCAGCCAGTGGGTGCTGAGCGTTATTGGCCTCCGGAACCATTTAAAATGGTGTGTAACAAATCCTATTTGCGTAACTACAGGTGCAGAAGAGAACGCGCATACGGAACCAAATGGATGTTAGTGATACCGTTTATGCGCGCAAATATGGTATATGCTCGCAAACAGGACTCGACCGACGTAAATGTCCTTCAGCTGGTTTGGGTGGCAAAACTAATCCTGGTGGGTGTTATTCTAGTGTACCTAACTACTCATGAGTTAATGTTATAATAATTTCATTTCTATGTATATGTTGCAAGATTTATGAAATAAAATTATGCTTGTTAATTATGATTTTTACTTTCCCATATTACCGATTTAAATGATAATTTAATAAAATTATATGTATATTTAGCCCGGTTAAATATTGTTGTTAATGTAAATAAAAATATTATTTACACAAAATACAAAAAAAAAGTAAAAGAAGGCTGAATCAATGTGTGTGTTGTCTTGTCTAACTGAAAAGGCTGACCATCTGACATAAAGTTGTCTTGTTAACATCATGAAATTTAAGACGCAAAATATAGCTTCATTGGATAGTACGTTATATATTAGCGCGGCTTGACACTACGGTATGTGTGTGTTGTCTTGTTTGACTGAAAAAACTGACCAGCTGACATAAAGTCGTCCTGTCAACATCATGAAATTTAAGACGCAAAATATAGCGTCGTTGGATAGTACGTTATGTATTTAGCGCGACTGACTACTACGTTATGTGTGTATTGTCTTGCCTAACTGAAAAAGCTGACCAGCTGACATAAAGTCGTCTTGTCAACATCAGGAAATTTAAGACGCAAAATATAGCGTCGTTGGATAGTACGTTATGTATTTAGCGCGAATGACCACTACGTTATGTGTGTGTTGTCTTGTCTAACTGAAAAGGCTGACCAGCTGACATAAAGTTGTCTTGTTAACATCATGAAATTTAAGACGCAAATAGTGTCGTTGGATAGTATGTTATATATTTATCGCGGCTTGACACTACGTTATGTGTGTGTTGTATCGCCTTTAAATAACAGGCTCATTCCAGTTAATTTGTGTGCTCAAAATTTACTAAAAACAAATATTTCATTTAAAGGCAAGGTTTTTTTTTACTAAAAGCAAATATTTCACAAATGGCTCAACCTCTTCGTGCACCAAAATGCAAGTGTGGAAAAGCATGCTTGATGCAAAATTGTTGGGACAGTAGTGAATGTGGACGTCGCTACTGGCATTGTTTGAACGAACCTATGTGTGATTTTGAGGAATGGGTTGACCCCCCATGTTATCAGCAATGCTACAGAGAACAACTGCATTATCTTAATAATTTGTGTACAAGACAAGAGGAACGTGAAAGTGAATAGAATTATTGCAGACTTGAGGGCTAAACTCAAGGAGGTAGGACGTGAAAAGTGGAGAGCAGAATGGACTTGTGAAGACGAAAAGGAATAGAAAAAAATATAAACGGGAACTTGCGGAGGTGAAGGCGAAACTTAAAGAGGTTGAAGAAGAAAAAGAACAGCTGGAAGAACGATTTAAGTGGTTGGAGCTGAGAATGAATGGAAGTCGGGGCTAAACACTTGCATGTATGTGTTTAGTGAATTTTTCATATATTATGTATTTTTATTATGTTAGCAGCCTATGTTTGTGCTTGTGCTGTAGTATTGCTTTCCTTGTTTGTTGTACTAAATTTTATTTTAATTGAAGTGGAAGTTAAGTTTTAGTGCTTGTGTTGTTATATGAAACTATCAAACGAAATGAGAACTAAAAAAATTAATGGCCATATTCGATTAAATATTGTTGCTAATGTAAACAAAATTATTGTTTATGCCAAATACAACAAAAAAAAGGGAAAGAAGGCCGAATCAATGTGTCCCGCAACCGGTGTGTCTCAATGTAGCCGTTGGTCTGAGGCGCATCATTCCTGCCGGCCGAGGTACGCTATCGGGATCATCATCATCAAGTCGTCTCCTTATAACCGGATGCGGCGCAGGATGACATGTATCGGCGGTGATGTCAGGTCCAGTAGAAGGCTACATAATAATATAAAACTTAGTATAGAAAACTACATAACAATTCACAACAATTTATATTGTCTTACCATCATCATCGTGTCTGGATCCTGAATGTAGTCATTTGTGGCAGCATCGCATGAAGCCTTCAAAAGGAAATTAATAAAGTTAAAGAAAACAAATAAGTTACTGTCAAAATAAATTCAAACTCAATACTAATAAACTCATACCTGCGCATGTGATGTGGAGCCATAACTCAGTCGGCGCCCACTATACAAATCTCGGGTCGGTCGTTCCTCGCTAGTGGTAGACGGGCCTGGAAAGTATCCAGCCCAACCCTCTCCTTGAATATCCAATCCCGTGATCAATAATTGACCCGATGGGTTCACCTGCGAGGGAACTGGAGTGCGATAAATTCCATGGTTGTAAGACGGCATGTCCGTCTCATCCATGCCACCTGCCATATCATTATCAACATCATCCGCAGGAGCCTCAACGCCCCGTTGCTGGGGACCACCTCCTCTCCTCCCTTGACCACGTCGTCCAGTACCACCAGCTCTTCGGGCACCACCCACGACCTCGTCGGTACTGCGCTGGGTCTATATAATCAGCCTCGTGTGCCAAATGCTGATCCGATCGGGCTCGTTGCAGTGTCTGGGTAGCCAAATCCATGAATCTCCAACTATACTGCTACATGGCCACATGATCGTGGACATAAATCTGCATCTGCTGTCCCATATGATAGAAGGTATGAAATCCAATCGCCTGCACAAAGTAAAAAATATAAACTACATATTTGGCACAAAATTATAGGTATATAATTAATAATAACAGAAAACATACCAAGGCCTCGTGTCTCTCGGCGTATGGGACGTACCGACCGTTTGGCATATGAACTGGGTTCCCGACAATAAGTCGGGTAACAGTGCGCGGTACCATGCCATATAATTCTGAATAGGAAAGAGCTGGGGAGGTGGGATCAAGTCAGCTCGCCTATCCCAAATACCCAACTGCTCGTCAAGACATGCCATAAATGTGTCATCCACCCTGGACCGATCATCCCTCTCAAAGTGTCTGGCATGCCATGCAGGCAGACTCGGTATAGGCTGCGGTCGGCCAAATTGGCGACATACCCGCTCGGAGGCATGATGCTCAAAAATATCGAGGCATACGAGCACGACAGAAGCCCTCCAAATCTGTCGGTTGAACCTGCAATACACTGGCAGGGTATCTATCACATCATCGTTGTACGGCATCCAGATGAACTATCAAATAAGAACACAAACCGTTAGTAGGCGCATTACTACGTTAATCTATACCAGGTAAGTTTATTTAGGTATTCACCTGTGCGTCGTCCAGTAGATCCAAAACATCCCTGCAGAGGGGGAGATTATGATGACGCATAACCCACCTCCAGGCTAGAGGAAGCTCCGAAATTTCTACATTAGCCGGTAGTTGTGGTAGAGGTGGCTGAAACTGCAGAAATCGCTCCCAGGCCCAAAACTAACATAGAAAGTTGACGTAAAGTATAAGAATAACTATAACTAGGTAGAATTGCAATTAATGGACATATTATTTGAATATGTTATCACCTGTAGAAGCGGCAGAAAGCCGCAAACGTCTCTCTGTGTGCCGATGGAATCCCGGCACATATGCCTGTATAGGAATGAGAGGACAGCACCACCCCAGCTGTAGATGGTTGTATTCTCGAACGAATCAATATGGTGCAGAAAATGGAGGCTCACTAGGTTCCCCGAAGTGTTCGCGAATAACCCCCCAAGTATAACGAGCAACAACAGCCTCTTATATCATATCACATCCACCTCCTCTGACTCGTCGGTGATAGTAGGGTGGATCTCCTCCAGGTGCGCTATAATGGAGGTCAACTGCAGACGGCTGGACCCAGACCCTACCGCCTGGCCCACAGGACTGAAACCAGTGAGCCTCTCCAGATGCTCCCAATAAGACTGCCGCTGATAATATCTCATGTTATCAGGCATCAAAACTGGCAAGCCATTAGCTGACAGCCCATATAGAATCTCGGTGTTCTGCAGGGTGATGGTGGCATCGCCGATGGGAAGGTGGAAAGTGTGCATCTCCGGTCGCCGCCGCTCAATCAACGTCGTGATCAAAGCCCAGTCGAGCTGTATCCGGCCGTTCCTAATAATCCTATAAAATCCAAGATCCTCCAGGTAATGGACCACGCGGGGATGTAAAGCTCTATCATTCAAAAACTGCCACAAGTACTCCACTTTCCTGGCCCGGAAAGTCTGCGTAAGCAACTGTCCGTCCCATATATACTCGGATCTATGCTCGGACTATAGGCTGATAAATCCAACATCCGAGGGCCGGGATGTATCACCGGGTCCATGTCGTCAATTGTAAATTAAAACAACATTATCCAATTTTGAGCTACACAATTTTTAGAGTTATACAAAATTTAAACCTATGGGTTCCAGGCTCGTTATTTGAGTCCCAGTAGCACCAAAATATCAATAATAATTGTGTGTTTGTTTTATAATTTAAATTAATGTGTTATAAATAATTTATTGTACAAATTATATATATATATATTTGGGTTCCGGGCTCGATATTTTGAGGCCCAGTGGCACCAAATTAACATTAGTAATTATGTGTGTCAAATTCAATATTTTAATAATTTTATGTGGTTGTTTTATAATTTTAATTCATAATTTTTAATAACTTAATTTTTTTAATTGTACAATATATATATATATATATATATATATATAACACACACACGATAGAAATAAAATAAACGATAAACGATAAACTAATAAGATGTATGTAGAAAAATGCTCGTAAAAATTATCGACGGTAAATAAGGTAAAATTCTGTGGTAAAAATATTTTGTGTAAGTCTTATGTTGTAAAATCCTACTCGGTAGTCTTATATTGTAAAGGTATAACATATTCATTAGTTGACCGTAATTTTTAATCTACTCAACTGATCTGCTAAGTTATTATCTTTTCCTTTGATATATTCAAATATGAGGTTATAAATTGATATAGTATCAATGAAATTTAACCATCTTCTTCTACTACTATTTTTTTCATTTATTTTTTGGTGAAACTTAACTATGGCTTCACAGTCAGTTCTTATTAATATTTCTTGTTTGTTTACTATATATAATCTGAAACTATTTAGCCCATATATCACAGCTAATATTTCTGCATCTATACTACTCATATTTCATTTTTCTTTATATTTACCACTTTGATAAGCACATATTTTTTCTGTGTTTTTATCACTATTCTTATTGAGTTTGGCTTTTAAGACCGCTTCTCATCCTTCAAAACTTCTATCTGTTTCTATAATTAAGTAAGCTGATTCTAATGGCATGTTTAAGTCAGGAATGTTTTTTATTTTTTCTTTAATTTTTTGTACTAATTTTATATCTTCAGTATTAAAATGTCTTTATCTTGTAGATCCTGTCTTAGCATATAGAGGTCCTGCTATTTTTCCTAGATCCTTTATAAAATTTCTTGCATAATTTACTATATCTCACAATAATTCTTTAATATTGTCTAATTTATCTGGCATCTCTAAAGCCTTTTTAGCGATATGAGGTTGTAATTTAATTTTTCCATCTCCTAAAACGACTCCTAGAAAATTTATATGATTTTTACATAATTCCATCTTCATTTTACTAATTATTATTCCATTATCTACAAATAATCTAAATATTGTCTGTAGATGTCCTAAGTGCTCTTTAATGTCTTTACTAAATACTAGTATATCATTGACATATACTAGAACAAATCTTTTATATTCTCCAAATATACTATCCATTTTTTGTTGAAAAATTGGCGGTATTGTTTTTAATCCAAATGGCATTACCAGTCATTCGAAGTGCCCTTCTAGACAAGTAAATGCTGTCAATTCTATACTTTCTCGTACATTTTTACTTGCTAGTATCCTGATTTACAACCAAATTTACTGAAGATCCTTTTCCCTTATATTCTATTTATTAGTTCTGTTTTATCTGGTAACTTATATCCATCTGTTCTAGAATTGTCATTAAGTCTTTTGTAGTTTATTATCATCCTAGCATTTCCTCTTATTAATTCATTATGGTTTCTTACCATAAAGGCTGTTGACCTATGTTTAGAGGTGGATCTCCTTATTAATCCTAAATTCATGAGTTCTTTGATTTGTATTTTAAAATCTTCTAATCTTGATTTGTGGCTTCTATTGAGGCTANTGCTTTAGAAGTTTTTCTCCTATTATCTCTATTTCATCCAATGTTTTTATTATATTATCCAGATCCTTTTGATTTTTTATTATTCCTATTTTTTCTATTCCTGTTCTAAAGTTATATAATTCTATTTCGATGTCTATTAAGGTGTAATCTTTTTCCAGTATGTCTTTATCCTCATTTTCTTCTGATATTAAAGTTTTAGATTCGTTTTTATCCTTACAACATGTATTTTTATCTTTACATTCCTTACAACATTCTTTCCGATTTTTCTGCAAGTTTTGCTAGCCCAAATCTAATCGTGTCCTTATCATAGTTCTAGTTTCTATAGTTTGTACTGGTGTATGTGTAATATTTTTGAAAAATATTACACCGTCTTTGCTGAGTAAACAACTACCATTGTTATGTATCATAAAATTTAATCCTAGTATAAAATCTACATTTATATTCAAGTCTCTTACCCAAATTTTATCTACCTTGTAACTAGGTTTATAAAAATCTAGGCATGTATTTATAAAACTAATCTACGATTTATCTATATAATGTCTATATTTATTATGAGTTCCGTTCATTTGCATAGTAGCAACGGGTTTATCTAAGGTTTTGATTAGGTTTGGTGGAACTATTTTCTTATTTATTATACATCTTGTACATCCCGAATCTACTAAAGCTAACGTTTCTATTTCGTAATCCTCTATTTTGATTCTTGCTAATATTTTTATTGTACTTAATTTTTTATCCTCTTTACATATCAGTGTGGCATAGTTCTCTATACTCATCAATTCTTCATCGTGTGTGAATTCTGCTACATTTTCTTCGTCATCTTCTAACTTTTGCTTTCCCTTTTTCATTTTTTGTATTCTTTTTTCGATTCATTTATTCTGGTTTCTAATGCCATTACTCTTAAATTGAGAGTGGAATCATTTATTCCATAGCATTTTTCTTCTTTATTTATTTTTTTCTTGAATTCTTTTCTATACATAAGATGCATCCTTCTAGGTAACATGACTTACATTTTGCTCTTCTATCCCTACTAGGATACCATTTACATATAAAACACTGAGTACTATCCAACCCTTTATTTTTTTTTAAATCATGATTACATTCTTTGGATATGTTTGCTAGTGTATTTGCTTGTATTTCTTCTAAATTTAGTTTTTCTAATCATATTTCATTTATTAATTCTTCTTCTTCTGACTCTGATGAGTCTATTTGAGTTTTTTCTTCTATATCTACACTTACTATAAAGAATATACTTTCATTATCTGATATATGTTCGTCTACATTTAATAAAGTTTCCTGAAAATCTTCTATTAGTTGTGAATTTCTTGTTTTATTATTAATTCTTTTCGGGCATGTATTGCTAAGTGCTCTACACTTCCCAGGCAAAATATTCTAGTTTATTTTTATAATTTCTTTCGATTCTATATTTTCTAACGTGTCTGTTTCTATCTAGGTATGGTTTTTTAGCTGATGATTTTCTAAGATAATAATTTTTTCTATTATATCCCTTGTTATATTGCGGTTTATTTCTATATTTTTTCTTTTTGTATTCATTCCTATCATAGCTTTGGGTTGTATATACGGTTGACTTACAAAAACTCATATTATTCTGTTTTAGTTATTTTTGTATTTGTATATTAGTACATTTTTCTTGTAATATTTCCATTATATGTTGTATTTTATGTCCTATAGACCATTTTGCATTTGGGTTTTGTATTACTCCGTCTCTTTTATACCATCGTTCTTCTATTTCTCTGCCTAGAACTCCTGGTAATTTATTAAATAATTTTTTACCTAATTCTTGATCAAACGCATTTTCACTAATAGTACAATAATAAAAATAATCACTGAGAAATTTCTTTATATGAAACCAACTGCTTATACTTAATTGTTCTAACGTTATTAAAGCATCTTTTTGTAATACTACTAATCCACTATTTGGATCTTCTCCCGTAATTAAACTATGTATTTTGTTTGTAAAATTATAAGGATTTGGTCCCATTGCTATTAAAGCCTGAAATTCTTGTGGGAATTCTAACTTATAAGTTTCCCATAATCCTTTTGTTGATTCTCCTAAGAAAGTTTTCATATATTTATACATTGTTTCTGCATCTGTTTCGTGTTAGGTTTTTATATAGTCTGCTACTACTATTCCTTTCCAAAGGTCTATTACTGAGTTTCACATTTGTGGGTCATGGGCCGCTATATTTAACATTTTACCTTTACTTCCTCCTTCTTGTAGTCTTATAGGTTCCTCTATAGGCATCCTTTTTCCTGATGGTTTTACATTTTCTATTTCTTGACCTAATCTATATACCCTTCTTCTAGGTACATTTCCCATACTAGTATATACTGTACTTTGATGAATTGTTCTCTGAAATGGGCTAGGACTTGAACTAGTTGATTCCATTAATTCTTTTAAACTTATTAAAGATTCTGTCTCTGTTTCTTCATAGCTATCCTTTATTTCTTCTAAAATTTTATCAAATTTTTCTAATCTTTTTTGTGAAATATTTTCGGATCTATATCCCCAATTGTCCATTCTTAATTCGCATTTCCTAAAATGTTCTTCTTTTTCACTTAGAGTTAAACTCCCAAGTTTACATGCTTTACATTTAAAAGTACTGTCTTGATTTTCTCTAACTAATATCCTAGCTTTTTCTAATGCTTTGTCTACTTCGAATTCATCTTGTATTATTTCACTATTCATACATTCACTGTCTTCTACCGTATTTTTTGTTCCATCATTTACTTCCCTATGAGTGGTATAATTATAATCAGTGAACCTTATTGAAGTTTCTCCCCTAAAATTTGTATACATCAAATGAGATTCTGATTTTAATATTTTTGGTTTTGCAAAGTCCTCTAGATTCCATTCTAATATATATATATATATATATACACCTATGGGTTCTGGGCTCAATATTTTGAGGCCCAGTGACACCAAACTAACATTAGGAATTATGTGTCTCAAATTCAATATTTTTATAAAATATGTAAAAATATGTATGAATGTCAGCTCCAATAAAGAGGAAGACGACGAAAGAAAAAGGAAAAAGGACATCTTCTTTAAAGCAGCTACAGGAGAAAGGACAATAATGCAAAGCTATCTTCTACGACTTCACGTGACGATGGGGCCCAAAGAGTACCCGGCTGAGTCATAAAGATGCTTTTGCAATCTGAAATCCGCATTTGAGTTCCGGATTTTTGCCTATAAAAGGAGGAGTTTACAAGCAAGAAGAACAAGAAAAACACGGAAGCCAAAACCATTCCTCAAAACCAAACCCTCCAAGAATTCCTTATGCCTCTTTTCTTAGCCAAAAAATCCTCTATTCTAGTTTAAAATCTTCGTTGTAATTTCTTAAATATTGTGCAAGTAAGTCAAGTAGGAGCAAAGTTTCCGGGTTTTCCCGAAAGGGAAAACTCACCTCACTCTTTAACTATGTAAGTTTTATATGCTTTATATTCTCTGGAAAAAAAAATATAATCTTTTTAAGCTTAGTATTCTTGTTTCGNTTCAAAGAACAGAAAAAATAATTTTATCGTTTATCGAAATATCATATCCACCGTAATATTTTGGGAAACAAAATCAGAGAAATAATTCATAAGATTTACATGATTAATTGAGAAAGAAGAGGAGAGTAAGTACCGAGTAGGACAGTACAAACTATACGAAAACAACTTTCTTAAGCAAACCTCTATTCAAAGAACAGAAAAAACAATTTTATCGTTTATCGAAATATCATATCCACCGTAATATTTTGGTATATACACCTATGGGTTCTGGGCTCAATATTTTGAGGCCCAGTGACACCAAACTAACATTAGGAATTATGTGTCTCAAATTCAATATTTTTATAATTTTGCGTGTTTGTTTTATACTTTAAATTCATAATTTCTAATTATTTAATTATACAAATTATATATATATATATATACACACACACACACACACACACATATATATATATATATACTTATGGATTCCGGACTCGATATTTCGAGGCCCAGTGGCACCAACCTAACATTAATAATTACTTATGTGTCAAATTTAATATTTTTATAATTTTGTGTGTTGTACAATTATTAACTTTATTGTACAAAGTTTGCATTTTCAACTACCGGTATAAGATACTTAAACTAAAGTATTTCTACGCTACAATACTACACATTACTATGTTACAAGGCTCTAAAGTTTACTACGGTACAAGGGTTTATATTTTACTACGCTAAAAAGGTCTAGATTTTACTACGCTAAAAAATAATCTAAACTAAACATGAACAACAAATAAATTTAATTACTAATAAAACACAAAACGACATGAAACACATATATATTGAAATCCCTCTATTAACAGACAAATTTATAATTTTTTATAAAATTAATTATTAAGTCAGGATAAATTTAACATACTAGTTTCGCATAAAATAAACAAAAACCGAAATAGAACACATACAAATCAAAAAATATGCATTATTATTAAAGTTTCAACATAAAATAAAATGAAATACCTCGATTTAGAGCTTTCGGAAAGTAAATAAATTAAAATTGACTCCGAAAATGTGAAGCGACAACAATACGATGCTCTACTCGAAAGTGGGACCAAAGTTCTTCAACTTTTATGTGATGGGGGGACCCAAAAATTTTTTTTTTTAGAAAAAGG